>JAKRZM010001054.1:0-43455 GCA_036379175.1 Heliconius cydno galanthus | reverse complement strand
AGTCGGTGTCAAACTAATGCTACAACACCTTTACTACAATATCTAATTACTAAGCCTGTTTGTTTTACTTGGCACCGACTTGAAAATTATAAAATCTTTATATAATTATTTTTCACTTTTTAGTTCCTTGTTAGAAGTCGGTTTTTGTTTTTGTTAAAAATTAATTTATTATATTTTCTGTATCTTTTTTGTAGAGAATAGGTTTGAAACTAACCACTTTTCTTGGTTGGGGGCAACAGACGTTTTAATGGGGAACGGAATCTCAACACTAGGTTCCCACGTTCCCTGTACCTACCCTTCTATGTGAGAGCTAGAACGTTAGCTAAATAAAAAAAAGTAATACGTAGTGTAAAGACACTCTATTATCCGCTTTCCGCTCTAATTTGAGTCAATGTGTATTGAGTGACGAAACTCAACGTATTTTATTTTTATTTCAATGTATTTACTTTATTATTGTTAGAAATTCCATGAAAAACAATACATACAAAAATATTAAATGATCAAAGCTTGTATTTAAATTTCCTTATTAAAACAAAAGGTGATTACGACGAATCAAACAAATATACTCGTACTTAGCGACTAACAATTATATTGTATAGAGACTTTAATTATACAAATAAACTTGTGATTGTAATATTTATAAAAATACGTTCGTTCATATAAATAGTGTTAGCAGAATAAAGTCATTCATTTAGAATAATATTCGTTATAATGAATGAAAAAAATCTATGTTTACTTTTGAGCTATTATGTAATAGTAGTTGAAACCATCTTATTTTCGTAACTTTTTGCTATTTTACTTATTTTCATTATGTTTCTCTTAGACGGGATTTGTGGGAGTGGTTTTTATCTGTATAGTGGGTTCGATGGGAAAACACATGGTTCTTTTTCAAAGAATTATTTATTTATTATCAGCGATTTTAGTTTTAAACATCATTTGTCTACTGAAGAATTCTTGCAAAAGTCTATTCGAATTAAAAATATTTCTAAACATATCAATTCGTATTAGACATACATTTTTATGTTTTTAAATCTCGTATAGCAAGAATCGAACTCACAACCGACGCATTAACTGGCCTTTACCTTTTATTTATGATATTGAATTATAGAAATTTATTAAATTAATTAGCTATGCAGTTGTTGTGATTTTTAAATAACAATCACTATTTGCACGCGATGATTGCAATTATAAATTAGAAAATTTAATATTTTTTGTATTATTAAAAATATTTAAAGATTTCCACGTACAAATTTAATTTAATTATTTAACGCAAAAAAAACTACTTAAGAGAAATCATTAAAGGAACCTCGGCCCGTATTTATAAACCGCTCTCAAGTTTTTCGCCAATTTCATTCATAAATAATATATATAAATGAAAACGGCATCTCAAGGTTGATCTCATACATGAGAGCGATTTACAAATGCGGGTCTTAGAATAGGCAACTTATCTAGCAAAATGAATGGTAACAAATTTAGTATTACGGTTTATTTTCTTTTTAAGGTTACAAGAAAATTAAAAAAAACCAAAAGTAAATGCATTAAATGATTTCAAACAGAACTTGAAATGACGTGATTGCACAAGGCTAGCTATTGTGTGTAGTTTAAGTTGAGCCTTGCAGTCGCCTTGTGCTAACCTAGATTAGCTGGATCCTAACTAATGATCTGATATAAGAAAATTGTATATGATTAATTGATGTTTTAGATAACATGAGTTATCCGTTAAAGTTCCCTGAGATATAATAAGATTAATTATGTTAATGAAACGTAAGTGTCTTTATGGGAACAGAGAGTACTAGGCTGCCAGGTTCCCTGTGCCTACTTTGCTAGAGGCGTGATGTTAAAAAAAAGTAATGAAACGATCAGAGGTCATCGTGGGTACTGATTATAAGTAATTAAAGCAGTTAAGTTTTATACAATGAAATGTCCATCAGTCATTTTGCGTGGTTACTGATTTAATCTACGAAATATGGGTATTAAGAGAAAACAAATGAAAGAAAGATGAATGTTGTGGAGATGCTATCTTTTCGTAGGATATGCGGAGTCAGCTTAGCTGATCGAATCCGCAATTAAGAGACACAGAATGGCAGGTACTAGCGAAGATGTTACAGTGAGAATGAAGAAGAACGTGCTCAGCTGGTTTGGGCACGTCGAACGAATGTGTGATGAAAGAATGGCATAAAACATTTATGAAGGAAAAGTGACCGGTAAGAGGGGTAGGGGGAACCCTCGGTTAACTTCAAATACACAGTATCAAAGATACTGGAGGAAAGTCACGTTTAAAGAATGAGGGCACGTAGGGCATGTATCAAGAAGTTGATGACAGTGTACGAGACGAAAGAGACCGAGACCGTAGAGTTTGGCGCTCCTCCCAGACTACCTCTAGTGAGTAATAAACTCTAATTCTCGATCCTTACTTTCAGGCAGAAGATATTGGCTATGCAACTATAGCATTCTATTGAATACCTGGGTAGTGCACACTGTTGCAATATTTCACTATTATGCAATTAAGTCTGTGTTCTCATTTCATTGTTTCAGAATTCCAACTGCCAATTTTATATTAGCGCTCTGTTTAATAAATACACTTACGTACGTAATATTTTCGTTTAGATATTTCTTATATTAAATATTGTGAATATGAGAAGTTAAGTATAGTTTTTGATTCCATTTCAAATTGGGTTGGATTACTTTTCGTCTATATTTATATGTGATATTATCGACAATGTAATATATACTGAGGCCCGTATTTATTAATCGATCTCAAATTGAAGATCGATCTTGAAAAATTAAAAGAAGAAATTTATGAAATAGGCTTGATATACTTCTTCGAAATGCGAGAAATGGATTATTATGGAAAGGATAAAAGTTTATTTGTACAAGATGCACAAAATAACTCAACAACAAAAATTAAACCAAGGCCAAGTTAGTAAATAATAAAAATAAAATAGGTTTAGTATGTATATTTAATTACTCAAATGACCTGTTCCGCTTCACGAATGATGAGTGAATGTTTTTCTTTTTTTATTCTTGAAGTTATGATGATCTGAATTATTTGGCTTTTTGGGACCACTTCGCCTTGGATTTAGTAGTATTTTTAATTTTTATATTTTGACCTAAAAAGTCTTAGTTATTACTATTTGCCCACAAGGGCCGCACCTTTAGGCATGGCTGGTAGGCACTTTGAGTACAAAAAACCTCACCATTCGCTTTCCATGGACATCACGAGCTATTTAGCGAGATCTTATACACCTGGTATGCCTTATTTAAACAGAAGGGGATTTACCTATAACATTATATAATATAAATTTTCCTTTATGATTACAATCCATAATTTTATTACTAATCTGACTCATTTTAAGGGTGTCGTAAATATAGTGTTGGCAAAACAAAAAAAAAGACAAGGGAATTCATAATTCATATTGAATTCTTTGTTGTCAAAATCTTACGCAAATCCCAAAGTAAACCTATTATGTAAACAGTACGTGTAACAATCGAAGGTCTTGCTCGATACAACGAAAGATATATTTTTTATGACGGTTTTTTTTATTATTTCCTGATATTTATTTATTGATTTATTTAAGAGTTAACAAAATTGGTCTTGTGATCTAATAAAAAAACAGCGTTTTCTTCATATTCCAGTTTTTTTTCTTTTAGCCTATTTGTCTGGCAACACAAATATGAATTTTGAACGTAAATTTAATTACCACCAAAATACATCATAAAAGTGTACCTACGACTAAAATAACTAGGTACTATTTATTCTTTTGAACATCATTAGTTACTTATTTGTTCTTCACGAAATATTAGTTAGTTATTTGTTTTAATACAATTTATTATTATAAATGCGCATTATTACGTGTTATATTGTTATTCTAGAAACGTACAGCATTCGTTTTTAGCTTGGGTTTCGATATTCGGTTAACTTTGTATATGTTAACAATTTGTAGGGCTCGTGCGTCACTAGGCGTGTCTGTGAAGAATTCAGTTTCAATAAGGAAGGAACGTATTGTTTCTTTAACGCACTAAAATGAGGAACAAATTCAAGTTATTTTTTTTTAATGAAACTATTTAAAACGGCTTAGCTAACGATCGATCGATAATAAAAGTATTAAAGTAGTAGTATGTCTTAAGTGTCGACCTGTGAAAATAAAATTGTGTAAGAACAGCACTAAAAATATGTTATAATTCTTCAAAACCATCATTTACAATTTTATTCTGTATTTTTTTTTTACTTTTCTATTTCTGTATTTTACTTGATCACACTTGATTTACTTTAACATGAAAATTAAGTAGATACTATTTATTTTGTCAATGATAATTTACCAAGAGTTCTAACCTTCGCATTTCAATAAGAAGAATTACAATTAGCATGGAACTATTATTAACTTTATGGGAAATTCTACGTAATTAATCTCGTATGAACAAAGTATCTTAACACTAGGTTCCCAAGTTCCCTCTGTCTCTGCCATGAGTAGGATAGCGTGAAGAAAAGACAAAGATAAAAAATACCAACTTATGCAATCTTTAAAGAATGTATATAAATTTTCTATATACTATATACTGATCCTGAAAATAAATAATATGTAGTATGTATGTATGTACATTGTACCTATATCAAATATTAATTGTAACATACCGACACAATACTCGTGGGAAAGATTGTAAAAGAATATATTATTACTAATTACTTAGAAGACATGAAAATCAACTCTTTGAAGGTTAAACACTATACCTACCTACTTGTTATCTTTTATAATACCTAATGTATTTACATTCAAATAGGTTTTGTCCAAATTTCGTGTTATTGTTGGAAGCATGTTTTCGCAATATTGTCTAGATATTTCCTCGTATGTGAATTAATGACGTTGAACGGAATTACAAACGAGTTATAAAAAAAATTTTTAATTATTAACAAAAAAAATTAAATAACGCCCAAACTTAGAAGATTTCTGGCAGCCAGTATTAAATCTAATAACAAAAACAACATAGAATTATTATTTTAATCTTTTTTTTTTTTAAATTTAAATTAACAAAATTCTATTAATTTCAGGAGAATCTATCAGAATGGGAGCGCGGCGTGACCGACATGCAGGCCCCGACCGCTGGTGCTTTATCACGCAAGTGGAGCATGAGAAGTGCGCACGCCCAGGACACGGCCCCGGATGAGACCCCGCCGGTTACCAGTTCAAATTCCACGGATTCTTGTAAATTGCTTGTGGTAAGTTTATATGTTTTTTTAAAACAGCAGCAATAGCACGCTGTATCCCGCATATGGTAGGCTGAGAGAATCTATTTGTTATCTCTGGCAATCTATTAGACTTTTTGAAAATCAATCATTTTTTTAGATTAGTTTAATTTATTTTATAGTCTCCTATAGTCTTCAATGTCATTAACCTCAAGTAACAGAGTCGATATCTTCCTACACGCGCAAAATGTATAATCTACACTTTTTGTGAATTCAAGTAACCTCTACGACGACTACGTAATATTATTTGGTACAATAACGAATAAAAACCTAACAAAAAAATAAATGAAATCCGCACACAGGTTTTTTTTTGGTTGTTAAATAAAAACTAAAATTAAAGTAATGTAATCTGTAATTACTGACGCTGCCGTGGTACTGTTGGGACTTGTCTTACTGGACCAAATATAAGTATAATGGATTCAAATCCATCTTTAGTAAAGCCAAACGTAGCGCCAGATTTTTTAAAAAGAGCGGGAAATAAAGCAAGCAAATTTAAAACCTTAAAAATTCTGCAAAGGCCTAGCCAAGCATAACCACGAGCGCGTGGATTCTCATTCCAATTCCCTTTTTGCCAAAAACTCTTTCTGTTCTGTCTCTTGCCACTCTTGCCGTCACAGTAAGAGTCGATAAGGCCAGTCCTATCTCACGGCACAACCGCGCTTCCGCGCGAAGGCTTCCAACGGTCATAGAACCTTCTGATTAGCATATTCCCTTGCAATCGCTGTTCCTTTAGGCGCGAGCTACTCTCACCCGTCTTCGTTCGATGACGATGTGCCATTTCAAGTCAACAGCATTAGCCCATCACGACTGGTTCAATTGCTTCCATGCGTTCAACCAGTGCACAACAAATGTCTGAATGGAAATTTTGCCTATCATTAGGAACAACGTATCGTTGTTACCGAGATGGCCATAAATTGATACATTGATGCAGGCAGCCGTGTTTAATTGAGTTTCATGAACGCTAGGGTTAATTGGTGTTAAACGTGCTCCAGGCGTCTAGTTCCTTCCATCAAATCAATATGCACATCTTTTGGATATGTTCGTAATAATATATGTAGGTATATGTATGTTAATATATCTACATATATTAAATTCAAGGTCGCTGTTTTTTCGTCTTTAACTTATGGCTTTACATTTTTTTTTCATTTATTTATTTCAGCACTATAGACGCTTGGTCCGTACCCTTTTTTACTTTATTAGTATATCTAATTGTCTATATATCTATATGGATTTACATTAGAGGATTTAGTAAAGCGGCAATCCTCAATTTATCACTTAGAGAAATGATAAATGGCTACATGCCGTATATCCAGGCTAATTAAAAAAAATGAGTTTAAATTTGTCTCTTAATAAACTTTTAATCCACGAATGAATATTTAGTCAGGTAGATGCGAACGTGTTGAGTGGTAGAACTTAACGCCGTGCTTCGTCAAACTGAAATACGATCATCAGTCGAGTGGAAATCGAAACCAAAGCAACAGATGTAGAGTCAAATTCTCCACTCGACTCTATTACAAATAATTAAACGTTAAATAAAATTTGTTAAAAACAATAATCGGGCCCCCAAATTCAATACGATTGCAGTTTTTATATCATCCGACGGCATTCAAGTTCGTTTACTAATTCCATTTTATTACCGCAACTAATTATGCAAATTGATTAAACCGACAATTATAAAATTGTTTCATCAAGCAAGATCCACGAGTCGTACTTTCGAGTGTTTTAATATTACGCAATATATTTAATTATTTATTTACATTAATATTTCCATTTCTTCGGTCTGGTGTCGAGGCAAAGCGCGGCGTTGGGTTCCGCCACTCAACACGCAATGCCTCCAGAATTCGGCGGAAAGTGGAAAATGGAGTATCCTAACACTAGGTTCCCTCTGCCATGTGCGGGATACAGTTGCTATATAAAGTTTTAAGCTCATAAATATTATTTTTTAAATAATATTTTATTATTAGAGTTTTACTAGACTTCCAGCGTAGTAGAGCAACGTTTGACTATAAAGACAACGGTTGTGGTTTCGATATCCACTGGGGGAATGATTTAATGCAATATATTTAATTTATTTTTATTTCTCCGGATCTCGCATCTAGTGGACGAATCGCGGCGTAGAGTTTCGTGTACGGAATGTTTCGAAAATTTGATGGAAAGTAGGCAATAGAGTGTTTTAACACTAGATTTCCCACACTGCTGTGCGGCAAAAAACTGATTTATTACTCATACATTATCCTCATTGCTGACTTAGCAACAGACACGTTACTTTGCGGGAAATTAATATACAATAATCAACCGCAAAACCATCATTATTCATACATAAGTATTACGTCTTTTTAAAATCCTACAATCATTGAAGGGAAGTCAATAACTTGTATTACACAGCTTATATTTAATTAGGAGTCTATAGTTCTTATAAACAAATGAAAGTTATTAATAAAAATGTTTTTATTCTTTTAATATTCTTTTGTTACATTTGTATTTGGTGACTATAATCGCGGCGGTATGTGGGTTTGATATCTGCTCAGGAAAATTAATTATGTTCGAGGGTTACGAGGGAATCCTCGTTCTAGTAACAAGACAAAGCGCGAAATTGTGTTCGCCCTAAAATTCGATATTTTCGAAATTTAGGCGGCGCTTGGTTAACGGACTGCCTTAATACTCGGTTTCCACATGATAGCGTGAAGATACTAAGTAGATTCAACAGTATCTATATATATAAAATCGAAAGGTCACTCACTCATCACGAAATCTCAGAAACTACAGATTCCTAATCTCAAATTTTGCATAGGAGTTATTTATAGGACGTAGGTGCTCGCTAAGACGGGAATTTGCAATATTCGACTTCTAAGGGGTTGTTTTTTGGGTCGAAAATTTGTATGAAACTTCGTTACTACAAATGCTAGGAGTCTCAAATTTTGCATAGACGTCACTAGGACGTAGTCATGGAGACAGAAATTAATAATAACATAGTTCACGCGGGTGAAACCGCGAGCGGGTCGCTAGTGTATATATATTTTAATGCAACGTTATTTTGATCTACTACTTAAAATGTAATTTGTTTTTGCATGAATTCTTAGTTGCTTAAACTATTATTATTTAATTTCCAGTACATCGGTGAGTCCAAGTCGGCGATATGGAGGCTATCCTTATGCGGGGGCAACGCGGCGGCGGTGGCAGCTCGGGCTGGGACCAAGTTGCTACCACCGAAAATTCGTATAGTCTGGAATCCACCAACCACACCTTATCATCATACTGAGAAACTGAGATTGGTCGTCACAGCTGTTAATAGTGGTAAGAAATCCTCAGTTTTTTTTATTTAATTTTAAGTGTAAGTATTTTTTTAAATTGATTAAAAGAAAAAAACTTGAATATTAGTTTGATTGGTCAGTTTTTCTATGTATTAGAAGATTTATTGTTTTTCTCATATTTTTATATTACAAGACTAGGTTAATCATAAAAAATAAAATGATAGTTCAGTTGTGATCAAAAATCAGCGATAGTAATATTTTAAATTTAAAATACTTAATTTTAATTTCGAAAATTTCTCAATTTTTTTCGAAACAAAATGTGTAAAACGGCAGTTCAAGGCCAAATTCTCATCAGAAATTCGCATGCTCTTAAGTAATTTACTTCTCACCCTATTTTCGCAATTTGTGTGAAAGACTAAAAACATTACTGTACTGCTAACAGTACACTATGAAGAAGTGTTAATTAAAATTGTCCAAGTTTATTACATCGTCTTCTTTTACACAATTTTAGGATTATTGTAACATTTTCCCATAGACTTTACTTCATATATTTTGTACTAAAATTATTCTTTTTGTATTTTGTACAAATACATAAAGAATAATTTTAAAAACATGAACAAAATATATATTTTATATCTATACGTTTTATTGCATCTTTAATTTGATTCACATACTAAGGATATGAATTAGCAAATGGCTAAGATGGTTTCTAAGAGACACGGGATCGCACTAACTCAAAATTTTTGTTAATGATGTAGATGTTTTTGACTGTTTACTGAGTCCTTAGCTATTTTACACTAGTTTTGGTGCTCAAATAATAGTTCTCTTTTATTTGTTTACGCTGCCAATAAGAAATAAGAAAAAAAAACTTTTTGATTTTAACATTTAGTCAAGCCATCACTGAAATAAATTTAATCAATACATTTATATACAACTTACCTACATAGATTCATAATAAGACTTATTATTTCACAGGTTCAGTATGCAACAATGATTCCCAATTCACATGTGGCTTGACAAGCCTATGTATAGCCTCGTACTTAGTTTGCGATGGCATCCGTCACTGCCCGGGCGGTGAAGACGAGGACCCCGGTGCCTGTTCCCATAGACGCGACTCCCCACTCCTGGAGATGCTGAGGAGGTTTGCCGCGAGGAACCAGGAGCTGCTGGGCCTTGACGAGCCTGATGGTGTGACGAAGCCTTCTGTCATAAGTAAGTGATGGATATACATTTGGACAAATAATGGCTTTTAACTTTTTGTTGTCCATTATAAGAATTTCACGTAAATCTAGACCCCGCTATATTACTATTATTACGGCGCACTGCTCTATGCTTACCGATCAATTGGAAACACTGTGTATTGAGTGGTTGAGATCACTTTGTTACATCAGAATAGGGAAACAAAGATACTTCATCCTCCTCAGTGGGAATCAAACTTCAATCAACAACTGGTACATGATGGCCTTTACTTAAATGTCACTTACCTTCCAAATTGGTCTTAATAGTTACAGCCCAAGATCCTAGGGCCCCCAGACCAACGTAATTTTAGCAGAGCCGAAATTTTGAGGACTATTAATCTAATATGTAGTTAAGATAGTAACTTGAAAATGGAGCCTTTTCAGAGGTAGCCTCAGCCTTCAGAGGTATTAACAAAGAAAACCTAATGACATATGATTCACTCATTTTTATTTTTCTCGTTAAAGAGTTAGTTTTAACCTGCTTATTTAACTAGTTCCTGTCACGTTTTTTCTTTATCTTTATATCCTTTTCTATTACAGTGAAAATAACAGAAGGTGAACAGAAACAGAATGCGTTTATGGAGTTCGCAGCGGCTTTGAAGCCATACGGACCATGGAGCTACCTCGTGGTGGGCATGCTTGTGTGCGCTACCATCCTCATGTTCTGTTTGGCTTGGGGTAAGTTGAATATATAATTCAAATATAAATATACGAGTAAATATCCTCTGAACTTTTACATAAGTATTTAGTTTGCTGCAATAATATCGAGTTGAGATTAGAAATTTTACTGATAAATAATTCTATTCCATAATGCGACAGGGTGTGCGACAGTAAAATTCTGTACCTATATTCGCCAAATTTATCTAGTCCAATTTCAAAACAAAGAAATAATAAATCTTTTCATTACAGAATGCTGTTGCAAACGCTCAAAGCCGTCAGACACGCCTATCATCCCCGCTTCCTGCATAGACATATCGCCTACGGTCACAGTCACGGCAGCTTCCCAACAATTGTTCGACACTCAACCGCCATCCCCACCAGAGTATGAACCACCACCCACTTACTCCTCGCTGTTCCCGAGGGCGTATAAATCCTCCCCTTCGCCACTACCACATTGCTCTCACGATGAGCCCGACTGAACTTGTATCATATAACCAAATCTGTTTGTTATAATGTAGCTTGTAATATGTAATGTAAGTTTTTATTTTTCAAATTTATAACTAAAATGTTCACTGTGTTCTCTATGATTTTTTTGTTATGTTTCTTTCTGTCAAAAGTATAATCGTTTGTTAAATAAAGTTGTGCCAGAAGAAAAACAAATAAACTGTCACATCTAAAGGAATTTATTAATAAATAAAATTAAAAATGTTGGTGTTGGGAACATTAAAAAATCATAATTTACATTCGCATTCATTTAATTAGCGTTTTACTTACATTAAGTACAAAAATATTTGTAGTAATTTAATGTTAGTTAAATGTAAATCTATATCTGAATGCGGCTGTTACATTTATTTTAATATCTTTAACAAACTGTCACATAAATTCAACATTTTTCTTATAAAGGTCATGTATATAAACTTTGTACATACATACAATTCCTATAAGTCATTTTTTTCTATTTCGCCTTATTGTTTAAAAAGAAATAATATTTTTGTATATATTTTATACAGGGCCATAACATTAAGTACAATAACTATACTTGGGACCAAGTGTTTGTTTCATGTACCTATCTCGCTATAATGTGCCTTAATTAATAAAGTTTACATTATATTTTACGTTTATGTATGTATATGAGTAATGACTATAGATGGACAATATAGGATAAACCAATAGCTGACAATGCCAGGACTAAAGGTCGTTTCAATATTTTATTCATAGGTTTTTCCAAGAATTCAATATTTTAAAAAGTTTATATATAAAAAAAGCTATGTAATTGCAACCCTGAGATTTAAAAGGCATTACTTGTTGCCGCTATTAGTGACAGAACTTGAATACAGATAAGAAATAACAAGAGAATTTTATAACCGTGTTAATGGATAAATTTGTTGGAAGCCAGTGTGTGATCGAACTTTGTATGTGGTAACAATTCATTAAAATATGATAAAGAAATGTAGTTATAAAAAATGTTTTACCATTTATTTCATGTGAGATTGAGAAAAACAACAGTTTACCAATGTTATTGAGAATGTAAATGAAATGGAGATTGTATATGTAAGTTTCGTCATGGTAACTATTACTAGTATCGTTGTCCACATTGATTTAAGCTAGTCTTTTAGAATCTGTTCTATTTCCTAGGTATAAGTAATTATAGATTACTGGGTAATTACTAGACTAAGTCTGTTATAGCTCCACAAAATGTAATACCTAAGGATTATAAAATGAAAGTGATATATATTATAAGAAAATATTATGACTAAAAATAAATATTTATTTTAAAAACCGTCTTTTAATTATGATTTTTTAATAACTCCACACATCCACTTAGACGTGAACGTAAAAAATATAACAATTGTTATTTACTGAGAGAAGATTCTTTATAATAAGATGCCTTCAATTATGTGCATGCACGTAATTGAGTGATATTTTCCCATTCCGCCTTTACCTATAACTTTGAGGCAATGCTGCAGATATCGAATCAATCATAATTAAAAAAAGGGCAGTGCGGGTCTTTTACAGCTGATGGCTAGGACCGGTTGGAGCTCGGGAACCTCTAAGAGCTTGCTTTTACCCCATTCCTCTACCTCATTATTACTCTTAGAATTCATTTTCAAAAAGTTATTAAGACGGTGTTTGGCTACATTAAAACCATGCTAAGTGTCTGGTAATTAATAACATCATTTCTAATATAATCCCAAGAAAATATAAAAAATTAGCTTTATTTAAAACTTTACATAAGTTATGTGATATTTTTTTACACCTCACGTAATAACTGTCAAAGTAACCAATACCTAAACTCCACAATTCCACATTCCCTAATAGTACATACTGGTGTTGAGTGTATGTGCACAGGAATTTTCAGATTTTATAACGTAACGAAAGTCTGGGTGCTTTTGGCTCCCCCTCTAATAGACATAGTCCTTTATGAGTGAATAAAATTCTAAAAGGGTTATGATTTACAATCCAAACGTATTAAAAATATTTTTGTAACTGGCAATGATCTGCTTTTGATTGTCATCAATTTGACAGTTGACAATTACGATTGACATAAGTGTAAATTTTAATATGAAAGTTATTGATAGAAATAATAAAAAAATATTATATTAAAACTATCTCGAAACGCCATATATCGAGAAATCAATCAATCTATTAAAACTATATGTAAAATATTTAAATAAAGAGATTTAAAGTAATATTTTTAAATCTTTGAATATCTATCTATATATCTGTTATACTGTTTTACGATGGATAATATTACATTGTTTAAAACTTGTCGTGTTTGCTTGGACTCTGACAAACAAAATTACATGTCTTTAAGTGATACATACAAACAATTTTTAATATTCGAACATATAAATGCTATAACAAACGTAAAAATAAAGTATAAGGATGGCCATCCCGACAAAATATGTGAGCAATGTTTTAACGAACTGTGCACGGCGGTTGACTTTAAAGAAAAATGCGAACAATCCAACAATACATTAACTAACAAGAAAATTAAAAAAGAAGAAGTGAATATCGATTGTAATTTGACAGTCAAAAAAGAAAAACATGAAATAAAGGTGGAAGAGGATAATAATGATGACAATTTTTATTATGAATATAGTGATGATAATTCCAACGACCCTATAAACAATTCTGATTCAAACCCTCGTAAAAGTAGAGCTATTAATCTCAATCTTAAGTGTAATGATTGTAAAGAAACATTTAAATCTAAATGCAAGCTCAGAGTTCATTGGAAAAAGACCCATATGCCTGAAGCCCTGATTTGTACTAATTGTAAACGAACATTCAAAAGTTTTAAAGCTTTCCATTTGCACAAGCAAAGGAAAACAAAGAGTTGCTTAGTTGCAACTGATAAAAATTTGTCAATTGAAGGTATAGGGAAAAATAGAGTATTTATATGTAAAGAGTGCAATTATAAAACTTCAAGAATAAAAGATATGTCAGCTCATTTGGTCACACATAGCGGGGAGCGGCCCTACCAGTGTCACTTGTGTCCTAACACCTATACTCAGCATAGCTCTCTCCAAAGTCATATAGAAGGAACACATAAAAGTTATTTTATTGAAATTACTTGCCAATTTTGTGGCAAATATGTAAAGGGTCGAAGAAATGTGTATAGACACTTGAAAGGACACACTGATGGAGAAGCAACTTGCCCCATATGCAAGAAAGTCATGAAGAAAAAGAGTTTCCATATACATATGAAACGGCATACTGGTGTGAAGTCCTTCACATGTGAGAAATGTGCTTCTACTTTTTACACAAGTGCCGAACTGTGCAACCATAAACGCTGGGTGCACATTAAAAGTGAAGAAATGCTCAAATGTGATCTTTGTGATTATAAATGTGTAAAGGCTTATAATATGAAACAGCACAAAAGTAAACATACTGACAAAAACCTACCCTGCACAATATGTGGTAGATTCTATGTAAATGTTGAAAAATTGTCTGCCCATCAGAAAATGCATTATGATGAAAAGAAATATTCCTGTCCACAGTGCGAAATGAAGTTTTACAAGAGAGACTCGGTCAGAAAACATATGAAAGTAAAACATGCAGTGACAATAATTGATGAACCAGTGACAGTGCCTGTTGAAGTGAAAACAGAAAATGTTGGATGAATGAAAATCAATTTTAACATCTTACAAAAGTATATTTAAAAAAAAAAACACTGTCACTATCTGCAGTGAATAAATCAAAATATTGCAAATTTGCTATTAAATTTCCCATTTTCCCATCTATAATTTAAGTTAATTCTAAAAATATATTTTACTAGCGGACGCGCACAGCTTCGCTTACTTATTTTGGGGGTGAATTCTAGAAAACCATGAAACATATGTTCAATTAAATATTTTTAAGAGTATAAATTTCAAATTTTATACTAATCAGTGGCGTTTTAAAGATTTTTCCATACAAACTTTCAACCCCTTATTTGCACCCTTAGGGGAAAAATTCTAGANATGTGTAAATTATGCTGCAATATATGACATAGTCTAATTTGTATGAACTGAACTAGACTATGAATAGACATTATTAAAAGCACAATATTTAAACAGTAAAAAAGTTATAATTAAATATGTAAGAAATATTTTTTATTGTATTGTTATTTAAATGTCTAAACAATTATTAATATTTTTTTTAAATAATTATTAGCAATTTATTTTAATAACATTAATTTATAAATAATTGTAAATAAAGAAATTTTAAATTTACGAGTATAAAAATATTTGATTTCATTATATGCATCTCCCATACCAAAGCCGGCGTGGTCCGGTGACTGTAAACGTGACGATAGTGGGTTTGATGAGTCCCACTTTATATTTTTATTTGCTTGCTCTGGTAACGAAGCAAAGTGCAGCGTTATGTTCCGTCATTCAATATGCTATGCCTTTAGAATTCGGTAGAAAGTAGGCAACGAAATGTCTTAACCCTAGGGTCCCAAGTTACCTCTCTCTACTCTGCTATGTGCTGGATACAGCATGAAGCTAAAAAAAAATTCCCACTTTGCAGATAAGCAAAGAGAACCCTGTTTTAGAACTCTTATGTCCAAACATGCCGAATTTCAGCGGTCAACACCGCATAGTTATAGATGTGCTTTGTTTAGAATACATTTACTAATAGCAATTGAACTGAAATAAATACAACAATGGCTTCCTTATTTTTATTTTATTACTAAATACAAAATTAGTACAAAATTAATCGTAACAAGTGATTTCGTTTTCTAATTACTATGCACAATGGACCGTGCATGTTGGGTAATATCTTTGCTATATTTTAAAAGTGTTATTCTACGCCAAGAAAAATATTTTCGTTCGTAAAGAACGTATGACTTAGCGGTCATAGCGTTTGAGCGGTTTCCAAGAGGCCCTGGGCGGGTTCGAGTCCTGCTACGTTAAGATTCACATATAAACATCGGTTGTACTTGCAGCCCAGACACTTTCTTGCTGTGCTGGCTGATGCTACAAATATTTCTTCTGATATCCCGTTACTTTATATTAAGATGAGGTTGAGGAAATGAAAATAGTAAATATATTATTTCCTGGCGTGGGAATCAAGCCCACGACCTGTCGCGTTAACAGTCACACGCGTTTGCTGCTGCGCCACGATTGGCCTCGGAAAGAAATATTGATTAAAACCAATAATTGCGCAGGGTAAGAACGTATTACCCCAGAAGGGGTTGATGGGGAATTCCCGTGAATCCCTTTGTAGGAAGCTATATTTTAAAAATAACTTCTCTAAAAAATAATACTATTGTACGTAATTAGTAAGTTTTTCATAGATCCTTTCACAATGTCCGAAATCCAAATAAGGAAAAAAAATCTTCGCTCAATTTGGAAAGATAACAGATATAACATCTAAAGAAATATGTATATTTCTTTAAACAGGTATGAATCTAATCCATGATATTCACGTGCGTGTTACATAGCAAAAAAGTGTGAACATCGGAATGTTAGGGAAATCATCCCCTATGCTTCCAAAAAAGGGAATGACAAAGGACGTATAAAAAGAATTTTCGAGAATATTTAAGTAAAATACCGCGCCGTCCGTATGGCAAAGGGACGTGACGAATAGCTGTCTAACTTAATTTGCCCATTTTAGATAGGTAGGTATGTCATGCCTGAAATCAATGCTTCGGAGAAATTTATAAAATTTGATTTTTCTTTAGACAATTCAATTACCAGAACTGAACCAAATTTCGAATTTTACGAAGCGTAAAGTATAATAAACATTTTATTTTTACTGATTATTCTATATAACAGGCTGAACAAAGTTAATGTTAAGTTTACTTTCCGTTACCGATTTTCCGCAAAATCTTCGAGAGTGTGTGTTCAGTAGCGGAAGAATTCAACGAAAATTATTCATTTCCTCAAATGGAAATCGAACCTAGAACTGATGAGTTTAAAGACATACGACATTACTACGAGGGCCGCAACTGTATGGTATAATTTCCAAGGCAATATAAATACGTGTTCAAATAATTGTAGTGGAGTTTTAAAATTGGCTCGGCAGTTAGACAAACGGATAAGCAAAAAAACCTTTTAATATNCTTTTAACTAATGTAAAGATGAGACAGGGATAAATAGATATTCTGTAAATGCAAGTATCAATTTCAAAATAATTTGTTGATATAAGTATAGATTTGGGTCACACATTATACGTTTAGTTCAAGGCAATATCGGACCACCGGTTCTGGTCAGGTGGACTTTAATATTGGCAGCTGTGACCTCATTTTGACATAATTATATTCATTTAAATTGGCAATCATATGTAAGTATGTATAAACATATTATATTATACATGTATAGAAATATATATTAAAAATAAAAATGGCAGCTTTTCGGGCGCTCAGAGACAGTTAAATGAAGAAGCAAACGAAGAAAAAGAAGATTCGATAGGTTTATTCAATGAAAGTAAATGTAAGTATTTTGAACTAATGTTGCCTCTGGCTGGAAATGATGATGAGGAATGATTTCCGTTTAAAACACTTATTTTTTTCCGTTATCGGACTTTAAGACGTCCACGACACGAGTCAACTTTTCTTGAAATTCAGTACTTAACGCCGCATATTACAAAATCGTTTATGTTTATGAAAATAATATTAGTAAGCTTATTATATGTTTCTTTTGAAGATGCTCATAGCCGTACATACAATTTAACATGACGCCTGTCGTATAATGAAAAGCAAACATTGCACAACTACAAAGCCTTAAAGGAGCATGACGACAAAGGCACGAAAACACAATGATACTGAAGATATAAAAACTTCTACATATACTTACTAATACAACTTTAATATTCAATAATCAAAGTTTTATATTGTTAAATCTTAATTGCTCATTTACCATAAAAAAAATAGAAATTACCTACACTACATTAAATTACGTACCAAATTAGACGTACCTAAGTAAAACAAAAAAAGTAGCTGGCAAAATTTTCAATTATTAATTTAATATTTTACTGAAATAACATAATTAATATATCAAATACTAAACACAACAAAAAGTATATATATATAAAGAAATCTGGATATATATATGCTGACAGAACCTTGGGAATTGTAGGTATGAAGGGAGCAGCGACAGAGGTATGTGGTAAAGGGAAAAGAGAATACAATGCGAAGTCTGAAATGTGATAAGGCAACCTAGCGGATGGAGAAGGAAGCATCCGTCATGCGCTCCTTTCTCTCTGGCTACCCCGCTAGAATACAGCGTGAAGGTAAGTCTAAAAAAATAATACAATTTTTGCTTTTCTCCACTGCGATATTTACCTCTGCTACTCCGCCTTCGTTTTTACGCCTAACAATTAAGACGAGTTCACTATTTCAAAGACAACGCATCTGTAGCTCCTCTGGTGTTGCACGCGGTGGTGGGCGATGATCACTTATCATCAGGTGACCCGTACGCTCGTTTACCTAGTCTTTTTTTATAAAAAAAATTACATATTGGTAAAATTCTGATGAAACATCCGATAATGAAACTATGATCGCAAATTATCGTCATTGTTGGAAATTATTCCATTGTTTCACATTGTTCCACTACTCAACACGCAATGCATCTAGAATTCGGAGGAAAGTGGAGAACGGAGTGTCTTATCACTAGAATCCTAGGTTCCTTCTGCCCTGCTATGTGCGGGATACAGCGTGAAGCTAAAAAAATTTAAATGATCTAATTTTTTTGTCGGTAGAGGCGAAATTAAAAAATAACATTGCTCATGACGGTAACTTCGATGATTTTACTAACAACTAACAATTGACTAAGATTTACAACAATTGACAATTAACTATTTGTAAATGTAGTTATATGATACAAAGGAGGAATAAAGATATCAATTATATATTCTTCTGCAATTTCAACGACATTGTCAAATTCTAACAATAACTTAATTATTGATAATTGCATTAAACAGTTTTCGGCTTCAAGATGGGTTAATTCGCCACCCCTGAAGACTATCAACAAGAAAAAAAGAAATAAAATAAGTTTCTATTTATTACATTGTATCTGATACACAATGTATAAAAGATATAAAAAGGCAATCAAAATAATAACAATAAAACGCTTTTGTATTAGAATTTTATGTAACCACTTATTTTTCACTTACTTTAACAAAAACTGGTTTATGATTCTTTCCATGCATTACCGGTTGCGGACTTTAGTTCATAGATTAAATATACATTATATATGAAAAAATTGTAGTCCTATGAGAATCGATACACATATACATATTTAAACTTTATAAAGTTGAAAAAACATCCTATCGGTGGAATACAGCACAGAAACAAAACTTAATAAGTTTCGGTTTATCGTTCATTGCAATAAATTTATTGGCTTAGCTGGCATTTTAAAGTAAAACCTGCGTTATATTCAGCTTTTTCTCGAAAACATAACATAAGAAGTCGGTCGAAATAATAAAATTGTCCTCATAAAAATATAATAGATTAAATAAAATTAATAAACTAAATTTCACATATATATAAAAAATAATAAGAAAAGAATAAAATCTCTTTTGTAGTGATTGTTTTTTTTAATAATAAATGTTGTAATTTACAAAAATATTTTAAATTAATTTATTATAAATATAATAAAATTAACAACAAACTTTGATTTTGGTTACCTGTGAATCCACGCATGATCTTTGGCACGGCAGACGGCAAGTCAACCGGCGCCATATTCTCCAGTCCAGTTAGAATCAACTTGCGCGCTGAACGTGTTAAAATGGACGCTGCCGCCATTACGATCGAAAACAAAAATTAATAAGTGCTTATATATTATTGTTTTGTGTTTATAAAGTTTATTTAGTTGTAGAAAAATATAAATTAACTTGTTTAATTATTTAATCAAATAATAACTGTGAAAAGTTTGGATTTAATTAAAGTTGTAACAGTGTAGTGTTTTTGTGTTTCAAACTGGAGTCTGATTGGACATTTAGTTTGTAATGAAATAATAAACAGGTAACGTTATCTATTGAATACAAATTTAGTATTAGCTTATAATTTATCTATTTACATATTAAGTGTTTTTTTTTACTATTATAACAGTAATTAATTACAACTAAATGTTTAACAATAAACCTACTTTCGAAGAACGGTTTTTAGCAATAATTGTTTAGTTTGTATCTTGATATTTTTAGTCTTTTAAGAAGTTACAAAAGGACTGAAGCTGAACCAATTTTTAACAGTGTGACCGTCAGAGATGACAAAAAGTTAGCATCCGGTATGCAACAATGTGACAATACGATATCGTAATACAAGACATTAGGTACCTGTATAGAAATGTTGCAATTAATTTACTTTTTTTTTTGTAAAAAATATGTATTGTAAATGAAATATTTAATCTTTTCATTTCCTCGTTCTGGAAACAAGGAAAAGTGCGGCGTTGAATTCCGCCCCTTAACACGAAATGCCTAGAAAATTCGGAATTCGGACTGCGGAAAGTGGGGACCAGAGTGTACTACTAGCAACAGAATATTTTATTACACTAGCTAACCCCTGCCTACTCTGCTATATACCAGATACCGCGCAAAGCTATAATAAAGTTAATTTTATATATTTCAAGCAAAATTACATTATTTCATTAAAAAGTTAAGGAAATTTGTTAATACCCCGATAATCTGCTACGAAAGTACTTAAATCACACGTGTTGTGTGAAACGTAAAGCCTGGGCCTCATCGATATGCAAAAGGCTTAAAGTAGTTAGCTACCTGTTGGTATTGTATGCCGGTGTAACTTAATTATGGGTATTATCTGCGTTCTTGTTATGGTGCTGTGGTAGTTTGAAGTAAACAGTTTTAAATAATATGTTTTTGAAAGTATTATTTTACTTTCGGAAACACTAGAAAAAATATATTATTGGTAATAAAGTATGTTATGAAAGCCTTTCCGTTTTGCGACTTCGGAAGTGAAAAAATACAGTTATTTTTATGATTTTATGAAACGTAACATTTTAAGTAGTTTTAAGACACTTCTTTTTACACTTTTCGCCGAATTCTCGACGCATTGCGTGTTGAATGGCAGATCTCAACACTACGTTTTGCCTCGTTACCAGAACGAGGAAATGAAAATATCAAATTGTAGCGACCCACGCGCGACTTCGCCTGCTTAAACATGATATTGTTGTTTTATAGAAAAAAAATACAAAATCTTTACATAAATTGTAACCTATGTGTTATTCTGATGTATAAGCTATTATGCTGTAAATGCTCTTGTAAATTCGTTCAGCAATTTTTGTATGAAAGTGGAAAAAATATCGATCAAATTTTCACATTTATAATATTAGTAGGAATTTGAACCCACAACCTCGTTTACGGTGCTGGTGCCCCTGCTCCACGACGGTCTCATTTTATGTCATGCAAGATATTGCGCATATGAAGTGACATTGTGAATTCATATGTGTAAGTGAGTTACAAGATGTATTAAATTAACATAAAAATTCGCGTAGTACAAGGAAAATTTACCAAAAATACAAAGAGGTCGTCTTCATAGTTCAATATTTGTATTTAAGTATAATTTGATTATGTTTGCTAGTCAATAAAGTATTTATAATAATTTTTAATAGGTTTAATAAAATAAATAAATAAATCAACTCCATTGTATCCCGCATACAGCATAGTAGGCAGAGGGTACCTACTGTTAAGACATTCCGTTTCCCATTTTCCGCAGAATTTTTCGATGCATTGCATATTGAGTGGCCGAACTCAATGCTGGTTTTGACACCAGAACGAAGAAATGAAAATATTAATAAATAATAATTCATTCCCTCGATTGGAAATCGAACCCACAACCTTCACGTTACGATGAGATTAATTGTTAATAGATTCTTGTCGTTTAATATCATAATATCTACTCGCCTTATAATACTTGAAGTTTTATATTTTTTCTTGGGAATGTTACATAATATATGTATATCAAGATAATATATGGACCGTTTATTTTGAGAGTGGTGTAAGTCCATTTTCTTTTATTTCGAGAAAATTAAAGGTTAGTATGTCGATGATTATGCAATTTCATTTACCGACTGATTTTAAGTTGTTCAAAACATGGGTTTTTTTTGAGAAATTAAACACTGACTAGTTATATATAAAAAAATTACATTAAATTAAGCATGAATTACGTGATAGCTCATTTTTGGAAAAAATAGACTTACACCACTTTCAAAATAAACGGTCCATATGTGACCGAAATATCACATGCAATTTTCAATTATTATTTTGTAAAAATATATAATAATTATTATAATATTTTGAATATACTTTTTATATTATCCGAGATCTGATTTTACAGGATAAGCAATGGGAAACTTGTAATAAGTCACTCCGTTTCCACTTTCGCGCTCGTTTAATTTTGCATAATTAATTTACTTAAGCGCTTGATGGTTTATTCAAGAGGCGGCGAATATAATCCTGCTTAGCTGGATTTTTTTATTTTCACTGCGCTCAGAGACGTTACACTGCAGGCAGTAAAACTAAATCGCGTGGCTTATCTGTCCAGTGCAGGAAAATGCCTATTATTATTTTTATACATATAGTGAGCCGTTTGCGGCTTAGCCCGTTTGAACTTTACTTTTATTTACTAGTTTGATTTGTTTTCGTGTTCTAATAACACTATAATTTTAAATGTATATATAATTTTGAAATATTAAATTTTTGTCAATTCCATTAAACAGTATTTTTACAGCGATTGAATGAACAAAATAATTAATGGGGATCGCAGTGTCTTAACTCTATGTTTTCACTGCCTACCCTGCTATAATATGCAGGATTCAGATTGAAACTGAAAGGAAAATTATATAACTTTTATTTATGATTGAAAAAAAACAAAGTCTGTTAGGAGAAGCTCACCAAAACACAATAGTAAAAAAAGATTAACATTAAAAAATAGGTGTTTTGGGTTCAATCACATTGATAAATGACCCTAAAGAATATAATAGAAATAGTAGTATGTATATCGAAAATAATTAAAAATATTATCTATAGATACAGTTAGGAAATGCACACAAATAAGTGCATATATGTATATGCATATTTTACTTTATCAACTGCTTTAAAATCTAATATCCGTTAAAGATAATCTACTTATAATAATTAAACCTGTTATTTGAAATGTAATTAATACTAATTTCGGATACGAAATTGTAATTTCCTTTGCACCATTCTAAATGAGTAAGGTACCGTTATTCTGAAATGTTGTTCGCTGTTAATCTTAACTTTTATAGATTATTTAATATATTCTTTTTGATTAAAAATTTAAATAACTAATAGACCGCAACGATAGCTTTTTTAATATTGTGAGACTTATGTATTGCAACATAATGCAGTTCAGGCTTTGAACCTGTATTACAAGTTCAGTAGACCATGAGAAAATTTTGTCACTTGGGCACCTATAATAGCTGGTCAACGATTTAAAAGAGGATTTTTCACACTAGACGAAAAAAACACTACGTATTGTGTGTTGATAATTTTATCATTAACACCGCAGTAGTTAAATTAATTGTGTTTTCTTTAAAATGCTTAAAAACAATGTTATTATTTAAAAATTAAGAAAAGATAAAAGGAAATAAATATGTCATCTCACTTCTATGAATCTTGTAACTTTCAGGCTAATTTACTAACTAAATATCTAACAATTACTTTGCATCTAATAGGCTTACTTCAGAAGTATGTACTTCAGTTTTCAAGTTCAAGTTAATGATGTAATATGCCCATGCACATGTATACTACACTCGTCATGCCGCTTCAGCTTCACATGGTATTCTATATACTTATAACAGGCAGAGAAAATCTAGTGTTAAGACACTCCGTTAACTTAATGAGTACTTAATGAGATATTGGTTGATCTTAATGTTAATATTCTTATTCAAATTGGATTTGAAGCTACAACCACCGCGAATCACGCTCTATTAATACTTTTAGTTTAATATCGATTAAAAAAACGAGTCCACGACTACTTCATTAAAAACTCCGTTATATAGTAAAAATCGCATGATGTAGGTATCAAATAGGCGCATTTTTCACGGTACAGATTTTAAAATTTTAAATGTAATATTATCACGAGACCGACCATTAGCGAGGACAATGGCAGTGCCTCCATTGTGCATAATATAGAACCGTCTCAGATTTTTCAATTATCATTTATTTAGATTAAAAACGAAATATTCCGGTTTTAATAATGAAATAGCTTTTGTGCGTGGCGTTTCTAGGTTTGATTTTTGTCGGAGTAATTAGTTGTGATTGTAACTCCAGAGTTGTCTCTCCTCAACGCCGAGGGTCTTGGAGGAAACCTGTTGTCAACAGTGGACGTTGAAAGGCTGATATAATGATGATGATGAATACATACCTCTCCGGCTCCCTATAATAACAAGTGCTCACTTATTTACACATCCTCAGCCGAATGGCCCATGAGAATGCTGGATAAATCATAGTTCGTATAATTCCTGTAACTTTCAAAGAAATATTATTAGATTATGACCGAAAAAACATCTAGAAAATTACTAAGAAAAAATATATAATATCCATTCATGGTGTGATGGCATTCTTTTATATGATTCAATTATTAGTTACAACATAGTATTTTAAATTATTTTATTTGTCATATCACTGACTACAAATGACAATAACGTATGGGCTCTCCATAAGCCTTTTAAAGTCCACTGCTGGACATAGGCCTCCCCCAATGCTCGCCACTCCGTCCGGTCCTGCGCCCTTTGAATCCAGCGGGGAATCGATGGGGAAGAAAGGTCCTCGAATGGCGACCACGTCTCGGCAAAAGGAGTACAGGCCGCCCTCCAACCAGGTGGCTATAAACGTGAAAATATATTTCACTACGAAATCGAAAACAAGCTTCTTTATTATGCATCGAAATTAATCAATCTTACAAATCCCAGGGATATATCGGTGAAATTGGTTAATTCGTATTACAATTCTCTTTTATGGATATATTCGACACGTTCGGATATAATCGTAATCAGATAAGTCTTTTCAAAATGTAATTTATTTATGAGCGCACGTAATTGTTTTACAGCTTAATATGGGATGGAGAGTTATTGAGATGATTTTAATTAAAATGTAATTATTATAATTCGAGGCTGTCGTGGCTCAGTGACGCAACGGTGACGCGACGGTTGTGGCATCGATTCCCATTCCAGTAATAGATTCTTCGCTCTGGTAAAGCGCGGCGTTCCGCTAACTCATTGTGAACGTTAGTGAACAGTGTTTTAACACTAGGTTTTCTTCTGCCTACCCTGCTATGCGCAGGATACAGCGTGAAGCTGAAAAAAAAACATTTTGAGGCCATCGTGCCGCAGTTCAGCGTATGACTGTAAACACGACAGTTGTAAGTTCGATCCTCATTTGGGGGAACAAATAATTTTCAATGAAAAAAAAAGAACGGCGTTAAGTGATGAGTGTATCTGTTATGTAACTTAATTAAATATTAATCGTATTTGAGACGCGCGCTTACAATCGTTTAATACATGTTAATTTATTTATATGCCTATTCTAAAATTAAGATAACACGATATATGTATAATATGTTTCAAATTTATAAAAAAATATTCTTAAAACAAACACATAATATGCATATTATTAGCACGAATGTTGTAATATATTTCATAATCGATATTCATATAATAGATTGTTGCGAAAGCTTTATAATATATTCTATATTTTGTTCAGCAGGGAAGGCAGAGGAGACCTAGTGTTAAGATACTCCGTTATCCATTTTCAGCCGAATTCAGAAGGCATTGCGTGTTAAATGGCACTCAACGCAATATTAAATATTACATATCCTCAATAAGTGGGGATCGAATCCACAACCAGTGGCGTTTGTGTCAAACACTTGAGTCCCCGCGCCACGGCTGGCCTCAAAATATAAACGTATAAGTACATAATCTGCCAAAACAAGTTGCAAATGAGATCGTTTACCCATAGCGTGTCGGTGGCTGGCGGTGACTACGAAACCGTGGTACCGTTACTTCACACAGAACAGGTGTATGGGAACGTCTGAGATTACTTATAGTATATTGTATGGAAATGTTTGTATGAATGATTGTTTAGTTTTGCTTATATGTGTTAATCAAATTATACTACCTAATATCTTTCTATGTTGTAAAGCTGAAGAGTTCGTATATTTGGACGGAGTTCAATCTCAGGAAGTACAGTTGGATTTGAAAAATTAGTTTTGTTTTTCAAATCATTTCTTCGCTCTGGTATCGCGCGTCGTTGAGTTCCGCCACTCAACACGCAAAGCTAGAATTCGGTGGAAAGTGGGGAATAGAAAGTCTTAACACTAGGTTCCCTCTGCCAACCCTGCTGTGTGCGGGATACAGCGTGTAGCTAATCTGTTTTGTATATACGAGTATGTATGAAACTATAGTTGGTTCATGTCGGATTAAAGGCATTGGTTGTAAATTCTAATCTCTTCTTTTTTTTGAGATTATTATCGATATTACGCTACTATAACACTACATATTACAAAGCAAGACCATCATGGCGCAATAGAACGGTAAAAACGTGACGGTTCAGGGTTCAGTCACAGATATGAATTACTTCTAATTCCTTTGCTCTGGTACGACGTTGATTTTAATAGTAATGAATGCATCACGTGTAGTTTGCAATCGTCATCTTATATTCCTCGAGATAAGAGTGTCTTGACACTAGGTTCTCTGTGCCTACTATATATGCGGTGTAAAAGCGTGAATCTAAAAAAAACTACAGAAATATTAAAAATATAACTTCTCAAACCTGCCAATTCAAATAATTACTTGTAAAATTATCTCTTCCTTTTACTGACGGATGTTAAAAATTATTCTATTCAATTTATGTTCTCAGTAAAAACTATACTTGGAGGGAAGCTAATATGAATTTAATTTATATGCAAATGGGTTTATAAAGTTTTTTATCACTTATCATTAGTTAATACCAGCTATCGAAGGGGTCTATTATATGTTTTTATAAGCCCCACTTTTCTAACTTTGTAAAACGCATACCATTAGTATTGAGAATATCGATTACAACAAAGTCAATAGAGATTAAAAGTAATAGAATGATAATTTTTTGTATCTTCTTTTATTTTTTATCTATATCCTATGACACATAGAGGTTTTGTATTTTTTCTCTATTGCAGATATCGCGTATTGGATAGCAGAGCCTATTTCCCTATATGGGTTTTGAATCGACAACCATCCCATGCTATCTGATACTCTAATTTTATTATTTTAAAATAATAATATTAGTAACATCCATAAAAATTATAACTTCTTGCTTGCTCATTAACAGCAATTAGAAAAAATTACAACATGACAATTGGGCCTGTATTAATATTCCACAAAATAAGGACTTTTTAAAAATTCAAATGGTAAAACAAGTTTAAATTTTTCCTGCAAAATTACTTTTTATATTTTTATGAAAGTAAATATGTATAACTTACTCTATATTTGTATGTATTTTTGCTATAAGTGTTTCTTCAGTTTGGTTCAAAGAATGGTGTTAAAATGAGCAGAAAAATATTGAGTTAACTGTGCCAAATGCGAGAAAGAAATGTTCCGTCATATATTACAAAAATTTTACTCGCAAAAGTTCACAAAAGTTTCGATAAAATATCGTACTTTTCTCTTAAATTATGTTTCTTTATCACATTATTAAAATATTTGCAATTTCAGAACTTCTTAAATTGTTGATTTATAAGACAGTAGGTTATATTAAGAAATAAAGTTTGAATACTGTAATTTATAACTTCGACGTCAAAGTCTGTTACTCCTAAAAAACTTTGCCAAAGATGTGTCTAAACGTCTAGGGGAATTTTGTTTAAGCTATTTATTTATCTTTAAACTACATGGATTAAATGTCTGGTACATAATTATATTTACTTTATTAGTACTACAATAAATAAATTACTTAATAATATATTAATTGTTAGAGAAATTTAAAAAAAAGATAAATCAAACATTGACAAACACAGTGATTGCTCAGAGTCCACACTTAACAAGCTAAGTTTCCGGGTTCAAATCCCCCGCGGGAAGAATTCTTGTGATAAATATGCGTTTGCGTATCCCGTTTGTCGCGTTTGAATACAAAGCGTAGCTGAATCCCGCTACTTAACTCGCTGGATTCTTATATGGACAGATAGAAGGGAGACCAATTATTTAATAATCATTTATCTGTCGGTCATGTCATTTTAATATCTCTAGTCTTACTTTGTTAATTAGTAACAACTGAACTGTAGCCCTTTCTTTTGTAGTTGAATTACTTTTCTGGTAATTATAATTGTATAATAAGTAGGTAGATGNGCTTGCTCATTAACAGCAATTAGAAAAAATTACAACATGACAATTGGGCCTGTATTAATATTCCACAAAATAAGGACTTTTTAAAAATTCAAATGGTAAAACAAGTTTAAATTTTTCCTGCAAAATTACTTTTTATATTTTTATGAAAGTAAATATGTATAACTTACTCTATATTTGTATGTATTTTTGCTATACGTGTTTCTTCAGTTTGGTTCAAAGAATGGTGTTAAAATGAGCAGAAAAATATTGAGTTGACTGTGCCAAATGCGAGAAAGAAATGGTCCGTCATATATTACAAAAATTTTACTCGCAAAAGTTCAAAAAAGTTTCGATAAAATATCATACTTTTCTCTTAAATTATGTTTCTTTATCACATTATTAAAATATTTGAAATTTCAGAACTTCTTAAATTGTTGATTTATAAGACAGTAGGTTGTATTAAGAAATAAAGTTTTAATACTGTAATTTATAACTTCGACGTCAAAGTCTGCTACTCCGAAAAAACTTTGCCAAAGATGTGTCTAAATGTCTAGGGGAGTTTTGTTAAAGCTATTTATTTATTTTTTGGATTAAATGTCTGGTACATAATTATATTTACTTTATTACTACTACAATAAATAAATTAATTAATGAAACATTAATTGTTAGAGAAATTTTAATAAAAGATAAGTTAAACAATGATAAACACAGTGATTGCTCAGAGTCCACACTTAACAAGCTAAGTTTCCGGGTTCAAATCCCCCGCGGGAAGAATTCTTATGATAAATATGCGTTTGCCTATCCCGTTTGTCGCGTTTGTATACAAAGCGTAGCTGAGTCCCGCTACTTAACTCGCTGGATTCTTATATGGACAGAAAGAAGGGAGACAAATTATTTAATAATCATTTATCTGTCGGTCATGTCATTTTAATATCTATACTCTTAATTTGTTAATTAGTAACAACTGAACTGTAGCCCTTTCTTTTGTAGTTAAATTACTTTTCTGGTAATTATAATTGTATAATAAGTAGGTAGATGTCTTTCATCTACATTCTTAAACGATTAAATTTTATTGAATAGTTGTGATTTTGCATACTTCATGATTATAGTCATTAGCGCAACGATGGAATGGCCAACCAATGGCGGTGTTTCCAGGTCGATACGAACTGGGGACCTTCAAAAAGTGCGTCAATCTCCACATTAAAAGCCGGCAACGCACCTGTAGCGCCTTTGGTGTTGCACGAGGTCGTGGGTGACGGTGATCACTTATCATCGTGTGACCCATATGCTCGTTTACCATATTCCATAAAAATATATTTTATTATATAACTAGGTATTTAAAATATAGTAGCTGTTTCAATATTCTCACATATACCATTTAGGCACAAGTACCTATAATACAAATATGATTTAACGAGGTGCAACACCGACCTACTTACAGATATTCGATTTCGATACTAATTGGTAACCGATACAGAAATGGTCAGAATCAACTTCAATTATGTCCTCGTTAGATTTGGTTGGATAATTGCTTGACAGATGTAAAGGTATTAAGTAATCTAGATATTAAATTTTCAAGTCTAGTTAATTTATGTGGCACAGATTCAGGTTGTAATCAGGATGGTTGTGAGTTCGATTCCCACTCGGGGTATGAATTGTTTTTTATATATCCGATCTTCGCTTGACAAAACCCGGCGTTGAGTTACGCCATTATACAGCGCAGAGATAAAAAATACTTTAGTTAAAATTTATTAGTTGTTATTTTACAATGTCCTTGGTTTTTGCTATTGATTGGTGGTGACAAAAAGTGCAAAGCCTGAGGCACTATGTAATTACAACAGGATGTCCTCGACGTGAATGATAAAATATATTACTATAGAATTTTAATAAAGCTCAAAATGTAATATTTCACATATTAGTGACTCGGCACTCACGTTTGTATTTAGGTTTAGCATCAATTTTACCCTGACTTTAATTAAATAGGCAACTGACAGCGTATTTATTGACCAGTGCAACAAGTTAACTTCATTAAAATACAATAACTGTACTAGGTACTAGGAAAATCTGAAAATAATTAATTTTATACTATTTACTTCTACTGCGTTTGTTTGCACTTAAAATTGTTTTTCTTAGAATAGACATTATATTGCAATGTAACTATTATTTATTAGTATTATTATTTATTAAGGTTGTAGTAACGAGGCATAGCGCGACGTTGAGATTTCGGCGATCTTAATGGGAACGGAGTATCCTAACGATAGGTTCCCAGGTTCCCTCTGTCTACCCTTCTATTTACTGGATACAGTGTGCTAAAAATTAAATACTTCTTAGAAAAATGCAAGATTTTGAAAGCAAAATAAATTTTGATTTTGTAATTATATAGCTTTTATTCACTAATTGACATTATGTTACAATATTTTTTGCGTTGGTCTAGAAAGTTTTATTGTGTAACTCTTTAATTGGGATGTTGAAAACATTAAAAATGACAAATAAACGCGACAGGCATTGCTGAGTAAAATTTGTGTCAAGTTCAATTTAAATATAAATAATAGTTTTTATACACTATTTATATTTTAATTGAATTATAGAAATTGTATTATAGGCTGCACATTTGTATGACGTAACAAATATAAAGAATTCCAGTGAATAATTCAAATAAAATATACGATAACTTTCCTAAAAATGTATAGCCGACCTTTCAGAACACTCGACTGTCCATTGTGCCTCCGTTTATCGTTCTGAACGATTCTAAACGTTTTGTAGAACACTGTTATATTGTGCCATTGTCTTAACGAGACATATGATAGATTAGCTCGCATACAATGGGGCTCTACAAGGCTTTGTGTGTTGGGATGCACTTCATTAGGTGATGTTTAAGTGGAGATTATGTGATGAAGTCAGATGTGGGCCGTCATAACTGTACCTGGTAGTTATCTATGCAAATCTATCAGAAAAATAACGTAATCGATCGGTCTGTATGGGGAAGATATGTATATAAGGAAAATGTTATTAGTGACATTTAAATTTTAATAATGTAATAGAAACAAAAAATAAGACTTTCTTTTTGTCTGTGTGTTTGTTCACGCTAATCTCAGAAACGGTTTACCGATTTAATTGTATCTGTTACTATTGAATTTTAGCAAGTTCCCTTAATATTTAGTTTTTGTTTTATTTCAATCTTCTATGATTCCTAACTCTATACTAACTTTGTTTTGTTACCAGAGCGAGAAAATGAATTGAGAATCGAACCGTCACATATATATTCAGACATTATTCCACTGCGGCTACAGTCCAAAGTCCAAAGTTCTATGATAATAGTAAAATTTTCAACACTAAACGGCAACATAGCCCGCAGTGTGTTTGGACTATGTAAAATAGGGTATTTGGCTCCGATTATCATTGCAAATATCTATTGCCGTCACAAGAGCTGACCCTTCGAAGATCCTTTCAAATATTGATGAGATAACTTGCCTTGTATTCGGTGTTACTTTATGAAAAATGGTGACGTGTAAAGTATATGTTTACTTTGTAATTTGTTCAGGATTTTATTCTTGTATTGAATATATAATATTGGATACTATATTTTAATAAAATAGTTAGCATTATAACATTTTTAAATTTTAGATGATCGATTTACTTTCTGATCATTGATTTGACTTTTTTTTAATATCCTTATCATTCTTTTTCTACGTACTATGAACACAGTCAAAGAGACTCCGATTTCTTTGCTGCCGGAATTCGAGACATTGGATATTTAGTGATGGAATTTAATTATACTCGACGATTCAGATTCAGTCGTTATAATGGAATATTTAAATAAAGAATAATGACCTTCGATCAATTATACACATTATATAGTTGATCGAAGATCATCATCATCATCAGCCTGTCCTCGTCCACTGCTGGACATAGGCCTCTCCAATGGCACGCCACCGCCGATTGAAGATATTGACGCTTAAAAGCAAACGCTAACGTTTTGCGCCACCCCAATTTATCGTATATTTGAATTTCTAATTCATATTTATTTAAACATGGGAACTAAATGCAAAAATTAAATTAACTTTTTGTGCTTTTTATAATAATAAAAAATATATATGTAAGAAGCTGTCGCTTCGAAGCAGTGGCTTCAATTTTCTTACATTTTAACTAAGAAAGAAGAGACAAATTAAATTATCTTTTGTGCTCTCTTGCCGTTGAATTCATTCAAATTCTAAGAAATTGAATTTAAATTGGTTTATTTTTGAATAAAACAATTTAACATAAAAAATCCTTTGTAAATAAATTGTTACTTTTTGAATTTATCTTATTTATATAAGTACTAGATGTATGTATAAATAGTATATGGGAATACTTTAAGCCTTCGTTGTGTAAATTCTTTTAATAGAAGAGTTCCTGTTGATATTCCATTGCCAACATGCGCTTTTACCGTACAAGAATAGCATACAAGTAAACATTTTTTTCATTTTTTCTTCATTTAACGCTGTATCCCGCACATAACAGGATAAGCAGAGGGAACATAGGAACCTACTGTTAAAACACTCCGTTCCCCACTTTCCACTGAATTCTGAAAGAATTACGTGTTTAGTGATGAAACTCAATTTTTACCTAAAAAACACTTTTGGATTAGGTCACTTTTATTCAAACTGTGTATTATATGAAAGCTGTGATTGCCACTTGTCTTTGTGAATCCAACAAACAATAACTACTTGTAATTTTTCTTATACGTGTTCATTCATTCAACATTTGATGAAAGCGAAACTCTTGTCAGCTTTCATGCTCGATGATCCTCTTCTAGATTTTCTAATTCACTTTGTTTTTTGTCTTATCTGAACATATTCGATCGCAGTGATTTCTTTGTTTTAATTTATTTACTATATCTTCGTAGGTAATGGTTGTTTTATTTATATCGGGTTATAAGTAAAAAAAGTTGTATCAATTTAAATGTAACTTATTTTAACTCGACAAAATGGCTAAAGTTTTTTTTTTTTAATTTTATTTTTCAATTCCATTTTAAGTGATGATATAATTCGAATATGAAAGTAATTTAGATTAGTAAATAAATAATACTGTAGCAAGCAGGCGATTCCGTGAGCGGGTTGCTAGTATGAAATAAAAGCTGTATTTTTATATTCGTATGTGCAGTTTTTTTTGTTATATAAAACATTTGTCATGTATTTTTTATTCATTTCACGATTTCTGTTTACAACAAATATTTGGCTACCTCGTGTAGTTTCGACATCCGGCAAACGACAAGTGCCTGTTTTGACAAAGTGTGCAATCGTAAAGGTTTGTTTTTATTCTGTAATAAAATACGCCGCCTACTTCGTTTACCGTGAACTACCTATATAATATTGGTTAGGTTAGTTCTCTCTTAGTACTCTATTTCCTAGTCGCCAAGGAACCTCCATGAAATATACGTAAGTACGTATCTTACATTAGAGATATTTAACTTATCTTTTCTATCTCAGAATATTTTAATAAGAGAAAAGAAGTAAAATATCAGATAAACCTATTGCCTATATATATATTATTATATTTAAAAAAAAACCAGGTCCTCTATATAAATGATAATAGCTACGTATATGTGCATGTCTAATATTAACTTGATCCGCCGAGCGGGAGAGGCTGCGCTTTGAAACAGATTTGTTGCCCCATTGTATTGTACGCATTTGAATTCTATTATAGTGTTAAAGCAAAAAAGTATTATACGCTCATTTTAAAATAGGTATATCATTATTGTTTAAACTGATTATGGTATATGATACGTAAATTAAGTAAGAAGCATCTAATGAAAAATCATGTTATTAGAATCTAAGGTAGTAAGTATTCGCAAAATAACGCGGCGTAGAACGCTGAAATACGGCTTGTAAAATCCTCAGAAAGTGTAGGCGATCACAAGGAGTGGATTTTATGTTTTATAGTTCTTGACTCTCATAAACGAAGTTTCGGGCGGTCCCTTGTATTATTTCAGTCTAGTCATAACGCGGGGCACAAGCATGCCACTGCAAACGCGACAGGATTCGAATTCAACTCGAGAAAATAAAATATTCAATACATTCATTTCCTCGCTCTGGGGAACGAGGCAAAGCGCGGCGTTGATTCCACCCACTCAATAGGCAACACTTCCATAAATCTTTGGAATGGGGAACACAAGTGTCTTAATGGGAACGGATTATCTTAACACTAGGTTACCAAGTTCCCTCTGCGTACTTTGCTATGTGCGGGATCCAGAGTAAAACTAAAGAAAAAAGTATTATATTACAAATGCATTCCTTGCTAATTTACAATTAGCAACATTTACAATATCCCAGACGCAACGTTCATAGCCATTCAATGGCATATAGATATATAATACATACATATAATGTGAACATAACGTATTTACTATACAAACGAAGCTCTGACACTACGTCACAAAGCTTTGGGTACTAATTAAGCCGCAGCGTTCAATTACGATTAACGAGAGAGTTGAAGTGCTGTGCAAACGCGAGGTTCGATGATGCGATGCACCTTTGCTTGCTTAGTTTGACTAATGTTGGTAAAATTAACTAATTTGCTGTTATATACAGAATTTTCATATATTATCTAATTATTAACTCGAGGTTAGTCGAGGCCAGTCGTGGCGCAGGGTACCAGCCTATTGCACGGCGTTGAATTCCGCCACTCAACACGCAATGCCTCCACAATTCGGTGGAAAATGGGGAGTGGAGTGTCTTAGTACTAGACTTCCTCTACCTACCAGCTAAATACGGGATACGGCGTGAAAATGAAAAAAAATGTAGTTAACTCGGTCGTAGTACGATGGCTATAAACAAATAAATAACAGTTTAAATGGCAATTCAAGTTTATTCTAACATTACTCCGTTAAAATCCGATTAAAATTTCCATTGCCAATATTAATATTGAAATAAATAAACCAAATACTCAACCAGTCGGAGACGGTGGTAATTTCTTGATACGAAGACTTACGTATTACAGGATTTCGTAGATCTTACCTTGTTATATTTGAAATAGCGTATTTCTTATTGAGCACATAAGAGACTGCTACGAAGGGATATATGAAGCCTCATAAATTTTGTAAGAAATAGACTAGGTAGAGGTATTGCTACAGAGAGCGACCACTGTTCTTTTCGAGCTAGAAAAATATTTTTTTAAATTATTATTTGCATAATATTATTTACAAATATTGTTTTAATATAAAGTTTAATTTAATAATATATTAAAATATTTATTTCGGTATTAGATTTTTTTTCGGTCAGTTGGAAATAAGGCCAGTCGTGGTGCGAATGTCAACGTGACAAGTTGAGGGTTCGATTTGTTATACATATGTAATTCACATGTCAATATATTAAGTTAAGCTTCATTAATTAATTAAAATTTCATCAAATTGTAATAGTATTTGTAACATATTGTTAACAATTAAGAAATTATTCGTATAATACGCAAATTTCTAAGGCAAATTGATGGACTTTCAGAAATAGGTTACACTTTGAAATATCTAAATAATAGCCAAGGTCTGAATAATTGAAATGTCCAATAACGCTTCTCGTCTTTATAGCGAAACTTTTGTTGAGATCCGAAGGCCCAATTTGTTCGAGTTTCACGTAGCGTTTAATGCAAAAGTTTTGATACTATAGTGAAATTAGGTTACGGGGGTCTACCTTCTTAAATTTGGAGATTTTTATCAAAATTAGCATTAGTGTAATTTTTTTTAAGTAATTAAAATTAAATTTTTGAGGCCAGTGGTGGTGCGTTATTAAAGATTAGAGGTATACACATAGAGCCCGCTAGGAATACAGCAAGAAGCGGAGTTAGTCGGTTATTAGAAATTAAGTACTAATTTTCAAATTAAATTAAAATTAAAAACAAAGCCGCGCACACTTTCTCATAGACCAGATCCAACAAACTTATTTTTCTTAGGTTTACTTGCCAAGTTTATTTACTTTTGCGACAAGCCAGTACGCTTCCTGAGTACGTTCCGGTATCGACTTGAAATGTGAGTAGAGTGGGGAGTGTGATGGGGGGCTTGTATGAGTGCTGTACGGTGTTACCAGATCCTTAGATATGATATGACTTTATATGTAATATAATATATGGAATGGTAAAAAAATTTGATATATTATCGTAAAATATGTTGTCTGTATATTAAGGTAAGGTTTGAGGTTTCATCAGAGGAATGAATTATTTAATAGTTTCATTTAGAAAGAAGCGAGTTGTTCTAACACAAGATTCCTTGTGCTACCCTGATTTGTGCCATATAAAATAAACTTAATCTAGTGCAGTAAAATAAATTAGTCATAATTCACACTCTATTAGCTTAATTAAATAATATTAAAGATTATCGATATATGTAGTTTAAAATTTTCGTAACATAATAACATTGTTAACTTTCTGCATTTTCTTATGCATTTTAACACGATATATTAAATCGCGATTGTGTTGCAATTTTGTTTTTCGTAAGCGATTACGTACACATTCTTTGTGTTCGGTAACAGCACGTCATACGTCGTACAATCGATGTCTGTATATGGAAATCGATACTTTTATGTTTTTGTGACTGATGACGTTTGGTTTATTGTAGGTATTGTTTTTTTTTCGTAGAATAATAGTAGGTATAAATAAACGAATATAGAATAATAATAGTACTAATATTTTTGTTCCTTGCACATTTTTTTTTTATTTTTTTGTTTGGTATAGAGAGCAATTGTGACATAGAGACACAAGCGTGTGACAGATTATGGATCGATTCCCACTTGAGGAGATTAAAGTGGGGATCGGAGTGACTTAACACTAAATTTGTGTCACTAGATGAAAGTGTCATCATGCTAGATTGTATATGCACATTTTATCATTATTTAATATTTAAATTGTTCATAATACAACTAGTTTTATTTGAGGATCTAATGCAATCTTAAAATTAAATCTCCCGTTTTTATTACACTTTTAAATAAATCTAATACAAGACTTTCTCAAAGCTTTAAAACTAACCGCCCATAACATTAACGAGCGACATTTTGTTTTTCTTTACTTTAGTCGCAGAAGTTTTTAACCAGCTGTGTGCTTAGTGCCTTGTTGATTTTATTCTAGCAGTGATAAGGAAAAAGATCCTATAGACGTAATTATTCGTTTTTATTTAAGGTTGTCTTTTTAAGAAATATTTATGTAAATGTTCTTTTAATTCTCACAAAGCGGGTTTTATATTTTGTATATTAAGTTTCCTATCTAATTTCTATAAAACCTTTTTTGTGGAATATATTAGATGTGCTTCTTTTATAATTATTAAAAATTTCATTTTTTAATTATTTGTCTTTAGAGACCAGTCTCGACACAGTGTCATAAGTATGACACTATAAACGCGACAGGTTGTGGGTTCGATCACCACTCGAGGTAATGAAATATTTAATATTTTCGTTTTCTCGCTCTGGTAACGTCATTCAATAGAATTTAACACTAGGTTCCCACGTCCCTTTTACCTACCCTGCTATGTAGCGTGAAGCTGAAAAAAATCTATAACCAGTTTCATTTAAATAATTCAATATTTCCTTCATATTTGCATATTACGTTATCTCATTCAATATCTTGATATCTATTCAGAGAATAGTTATTAGATCTTGGAAGTATCAATCCAGGTCTAAGCCATGAAACTCTAACCTACTTTCTAACAATAGAGACGCTCCGCATTGTAATGCGTTATAAATTTATACGTCACGTGTGTGAGATATATACGTAGTTTAAAATACGTGAGAAATAATATAAAAAGATATATTTTTATCATCGTCATTCCGCCTGACGCAAGTGTGCTTGGCAGGGAGAAGTATAAACTCAATACAAAAATTCTGGTGAGAAAACACTCCGTTCTCTATACACTCTGGTAATGATTGTTGCCTTGAAGGGAAAATACTATCAATTAACATTGTGAAATACATTCATGTATAAGACTTGAGATCTGTAAACCCCTTTAAAGCTGACTCTGCTTATTTATATTTTATAGTTAATTCATATAAACTTCTTCAACATGTATTATTTATATACATATACAATAAACAACCTTAATATTAAATATATTTGTTTTAAAAAAAATACAATAGCTAATAAACTATGTAATACAAAACAGTTTGCGTCGATGAAATTGAAATTCTGAAATGATTATTTCAAGAATAAACTATTACCTACTTCTACTTCTATTCAGCATTTTAAAGTAGTTTGTAACAGAATTTGAAGAATAAAATATGAGTTCGCAACTAGAGAAATATCTTCACTCATATAATAAATGTGAAGAGCAACTTAGTCTGTCTTTGTGTAGCTTCTTCACAGCCATTATATTGAATCTTTCATGGAATTCAATACAGTGAAAAAGTTTAATGTTATACATTATTTTGTTTAACCGACTTCATTTAAGTTTTATGATTAAGTATAATAAAGTCTAATCTATAAAGACTGCATTTACGATTTTCCGTTTTTTTCGTTTCGTTTTCCGATCTCTTACAGTTTTTCTATAATCGTTATTATAACAAAAAATATTTTAAATGAAAGCAGTACGCGGGGTTATTAAAAAATCGTTGGTGGAAGTTTAATATAATAATTATGTCAACTCACAGATGACTCGCCACCTCAGTCTACCACCACGTCTGACCACGGACTACTGCAAAGTGTTAAAGAGATTATCAAAGAAGATAAGAAACTATCAAATACTTATTAATTATAGAATTACAGGAACAAACTACGCGGGCGAGAGCCAAGTTTAGGCTTTAATACTTTATAGACGATTTATCTCAATGCTGGTCATGTTCCATGTGAATCAACAGAAGAGATTAAATTCGTGAGAACGCCGCCTACGGTCCACTTTTATGGGGCAAGATTGCAGTTGCAGTTTGCAGTTTACACTGGCAGTGCGAATAATAAAATAAAATACATAAATTGATACTATTACTTGGAACTTACGCTTATTATTATTCTGTTATATAATCTTAGCTATTCACTAACATGTTTATTATCAATAAAATTTAATGTTTCGTTATGGTCCAGTTGATCAGGACATATGGACCAGGAGATCTTCAATGTCTATACCAATTTTATGAACTCTCAGATTTGGTTTGGTTTATACGCGCTAATATTAGGAACTATTGGTTCGATTTTTTTGTGCTTGCATATTTCTATACGCCATATAGCCACTAAAAGCTAGTGTAGATGGAGGATGATATCATTTGTGAATACCGTAGCAGGCTATCGTATTAGTTATTGTTACTAGTGCCAACTAACTCATAGTAGAGCGTCTGCTCGATTGTGAGTTACGAGTATGGATCCACAAGACATGAGTTCTATTTATATGCAAAATGCTAATATAAGAGCAAATATTGTCTCGAAAATTGGTCTAGAAATGGGAAACGGAGTGTATTAAGACTAAGTTCTCACCGTGCTGATGCAGCTACCATTTAATCCATAGTTAGATATGGTACTGATATACTTGAAAATCTCATATTTTTGCAGTTTATACAATTTATCAATGACGCCGTTACCCTTTCTTCATGTTGACACTCAGATATATAATCAATAAAACTAAGATTGATGCTAACGCCTACACTTGATTTTATGATGCAAAATTGTTAAGTTTTCCCAACAAGCCTGATAGAGGCAGATAAGCAGTTACTGCTATTACGAATACCTTGATTAAAAACTGATAATTATATTTTACTTGGTTTGATCCTAAGATTGCTAATCTAAAGTAGTTTTACTGTTGCTATGAAAATGAAAATAAGACAAAAAATCTTGTTTATCAGTTTGTTTATTAATTTTTAAGAGATGCTAGTTTTCCAATAGATTTCAACTTTAATAAGTTTTAATTTTATATTTGTTTAAAAAAATGTACAACTAAACAATTTTTAATTTACTTAACCACTGATTTGAATAAATTAATTATTTTTTCCAATTGATTGAATAATTTTTATTCAAATTAGTCATAAAAAATAAAATTTTCTTATAATAAATTCTATTTACTATATTTTTACTGTAATATTGATATATTAACTTAAAAGGCTATTCAAAAGCGTCAGTTGCCCATTCGACCGTTATGCCATTGAAATTTCGAGTCGTGATTAAAATTGAGCCAATAAGGCTAATCGTTTCTTTTCGTTTCAACGATATTATACGTATAATGTATACTTATATATAAGTTTAAATTATATACTTATAATACCTAAATATATGTACTTTTTAATTTTAGTCATGCAATTACTGTGATATACAATAATAATAATTGTAACTTCTACATATTGTAGAGAAGTTAAGAAGAAAATAATAGTAGCTTCTCCTTCATTTTTAATTTAGTAAATTTATCCCATAATCATGTTTTTATTCTGAATAGACGTTTCTTTCATTCTGATCTTTGGTGATATATATTCTTATATTAAACATTCTTTGTATATATAGATAGGTATTTTGAATGTTTAAATTTTTTCTCTGAGTTTAATAAGATTAAATTTTAACTACAATGTAAATTGTGCTTGGATATGTACATGATATATAAAGTTTATACAATGTAATTTATATGTTAATAGAATTATTTCTTGCAGAGCGGTATTTGCATAAAATTTAAATTTCCTTATAAGAGAATACCTAAATACTTTCAAAATTAACATTAATGAGTGTTATAGACCTCCACGTAAAGAATTTCTTTTTTAGTTTTTTAAAACATTATAACTAAATTTAAAACTACTTAACTGAAACTCAGTTATATGTGAGGTAATAGGATATATTACGGCCTAAACATAAAAAAAATATGTAAAATATAGATAAGATTGTAGATACATTTTTACAGCTTATAATTTTACATAGATAAAATACTAGGTAAGTTCACGCTACACCATAAAGCAGAAAACAACATGTCTATATAAATAACCTTATGGCAGTATATATAGTACAATAAAGAGGAACATAAACAAACAAAGTACGACCCACTAGCATTTTAAACTGGAAAGAAAATAAAACTTTACTGCGACAACTAGAGAAAGCACTTACAAAAATTATATGAAAACATAAGAAATCTCATAAATGACAATTTTAATGTTGACACTGAAGACTCGTGTGCTAGGTCAAGAGCATTTGTTTGGCTTTTATGCACATTCCTGTTATAATTGAACGTGACACGACCTTGTCCGAGTAAAAAACGGTTATAGTATAAAATGTGAACTGCCTTTTGTGTCGCACTTTTTACTATGAACCCTTGAAAAGATGTTTGTGACATTTTTTTCCCCATTTTCTGGTAATATTCAGTTTTTTTTGGGGGAAAATGCCCATCTTTTGGCTATTTTAGAGACATGGCTTATTACATGGGCAACGTCAGGTCATGTGTAGCTTGACCAAGATGGCAATAATCGATTGTAAATATGAACATTGCACTTCAAGTTCGAAACAATCGCATAATGTAAATTTTTGGCATAGTGTATTCTATGTTAAAATTGGAGATAAGATAAATTCCGACCTACTAATAGTTTACTGAAGTTAATTAATAAAGGATACCTTGGATCCTAAAAAAATACAATCCTTTCCAATTTTATGGCAGGTGATACAATCTTTGTATTTATTTTTTAAATTACTTTAAAATATTTTTGTTAATAATATTTAAGTTTCCTTATTTAAAATAACTATATCAAAAAGTACATGTACTTTCTCAATTATTCATTGTCTATCCGTGTTCAGTTTAATAAAAACCTAAGAGAGTAAGAGTCCATCTTTGACCTAGAATTTAGTTTCTCTAACATCAAGCTCGATCTGGGCGTTAAGTTGATCCGTCACAATATCAAAGAGAAGTTTATGTTAGGTTTCATATATATTTTTTAAAATAATTATTTATTTCAGTTATTATTTTACATTAATTCTGCATAAAATAGAGATTTTGTTTAAATTATTTATATAAGTAATCTCGAAGCAAAGCGAGGTCGTTCAACTATTAATATAAACATTTATCAATCTGTCTATCATCTATTTGTGAATGATTTTGTAAGCAATTCGATTACAGTACAACAGTCCATTTAAGTTCGTTAATTTATTTGCTTGTAGCCTATTTCGGACCGATTACTCTGAGATTCTAATCTGACGGGTTCCTACTGAGAAACAATATAGAATCTATCTATTGAGAATACTAATGCGTATCCATTGAGAAATTAACTAATATACATACCTAATAAGATTTCTAAGACCGTAAAACTAATATCACTGACTGTGTATTTATGTCTATAATGGTAACTTACTAAGTCTGGAATTACTAAGGCTTAAATTTTTTTTTTAGAAACACATTTACGAGTATAATATGAATATTATACTCGTAAATGTATGTCAGTTGAAACTGAGTAAATTCTAGCAATAAAATTCTTTAGATCTTCGAACATTCGATTTTTACTGTAGGTGGAGTTCTTTTTAAATTTAATTGGAATATTTGTCTGCAGAATGTGCAATATCAGATATTTTAAATAAGAGAAAAGGAAGTTATTTGCTTATTAAATAAAGTTTCAATCATTGTATATGTTTTAGGTATAAATTAATTGTATTTTGATATCTTTGTAAAAACGTATCTCCATATTGAGATCTCAATTGGCTTATTACTGTATATAGATTATTATCTAAATATGCAATGTATTACAACAACGTTAACAGTACGTTTCAATTTTAATGCTTGTATTTTTTTTTTGCTTTACTCTCTATATCACATATAGCAGAATAGACACAGTAGACCTGGGAACCTAGTGTTAAGACACTCCGTTCCTAATAATTTACTTCCGTTCACCACTTTCCGCAGAATTCTGGAGGCATCGCGTATTTTGTGGCGGAACTTAACGCCACGCTTTGCCTTTTTACTAAAGGAGGAAATGCGAGGAAATGGAAATATTTATTATTTGTTTTTCAAGTGAATGTCGAACACACAACCCGTCAAGTTTTAAGTCGAATTAATGCTAATTAATAAATATTATATATAAGTGTATTTTTAAATATCTACCATATTTAACTTTCAATCCGAAAGAGAATGTAGAGACGTTTCGACTCCCATTTCACAGTAATACCAACTAAGACATCTGATATTAGAAGCGCTCCAAAATCGCGTTAGGTTGGCAAGACATAAGCAAAGAAGAGTAGAACTAATATTTTTGAAATAGTAATATTCTACAGATCCAATATCTCTCAGCCACCGCGTGTTCACATATGCGCCATAATGGGAGCGATTTGTTCTTATAAATATACTAGCGGACGCGCGCAGCTTCGCTTGCCTATTTAAAGGTGAATTCTAATAACCCATGAAACATGTGTTCAATGAA
>JAKRZM010001051.1:1920654-1954992 GCA_036379175.1 Heliconius cydno galanthus | reverse complement strand
CACAGTGGCCCACGATCTGACGGCTTAGCGCTGCCGTTAAAATGGGATTCACTTATAGGTTGAGAATATATTTTATATTTTAATCTTTTAGTATATAATATTTGTAATTTTATGGCTAACTTAACGAATGTTACGATAGGTGTGGGTTCAATTTTCTCTTGTTAAAATTAATTATTTTCATTGGCCCCACATTTTTATACATAACCCGGAGTTGATTGCCATCATTCAATACGCAACGTCTCGCATGTAGGCAGTAAGCAGAAAGAACCTAGAGTTAAGACACTCTGTTTTCCACTTTCCGGTCAATTCTGATTGCCTACAAAACTTAACACCGCGCTTTCCCTCTGCACCAGAGTAAAGAAATGAAAATATTAAATATTGCATTTCCTCTAGTGAGAATCGACCTGTCTTGTTTTCAGTCACACGCTTGCACCAGAAGTTACAATCTTAATTTGATAATTAAAAGGATTAAATAGGCTTAGAAATTGAAATATCATCTAAAAATTAAATCGCCAATTAAAACTTTCCTCCACCAGACGCAGAAATTAAAAGAAAAATACCATTCAAAATCATAAAGTTATTTAGTAACCGTTTAAGTCGCACTCATCAGTTTGTTAAACTTGTAAGTGTAATAGATTCACAGATTACTGAGCTCGATAGTTCAGTTATCAAAGTTTTATTGCTGATTGCTCGAACTTCAACTGATTTTCTATTGGAATTGATTTAATTGATATTATATTATAAAAGCTAATTTATTGTATTTTGAAATATAAATACGCTTCACGCTGTATTCCAAGCACAGAGGGGTAGGCAGAGGGAACCTAGTGTTAAGACATTCCGCTTCTCATTTTACGCCGAGTTCTGGAGGTATTGTGTATTGAATGCCGACTCGACTCGAAATCAGAGCGAAGATATGGAAATATACATTTGTCACCTTTTCTTTTTCAGCTGCCGGCTACGGGTGACAGTAGCCGGCAGAGAAAATGACAGAGAAAATCTGTCATGAATGTACTACTGGTTAAATTTGATATATAAAAGGGTGTCTTTAAATTAACGAAAGATTTGAGTTAATTAGAAGACGATAATGGTGTTCAATTATTCATTTACAAAAACTCTCTTCGCTTTACATGGTCATTAGGCTTTATTTGTTGTCTTAATTGAATTTTGTAAGCACAGAGACGCGGATCTTTGGTGAGTATACACTACTACCCACGACCGATACGTTTATTGTCAGATGTCTCTATTCTCTTTATTCTCTATATATCTTTTAATTTTCTATAATGTTTTTTAAAACATGACTTACCTTTAATTTTATAGTAGCTGCCTTGTAAGCTCTGTCTGCTGTGTTTTGTGCTTGGCAAGTATAAGTTTGATCGTGGTTTTGTCTTCTAGGACGTAGACGAAGTGTTGAACTGTAGAAATTATTTATTATCACTATTTGATTTTTGATATTATACTTAAAGAAGAAGAATAATAATAATATAAGAGAAAAATTAAAGAAAAAAACAGCTTCACTCTTTTTTCCGCTTGTAACAAATTGTACATGGAAAGGGAATCTACTCGTAGTTAGCTAATGTTGACGTGCTCCATTTAAATGACGCGTATTATTGTAATTTATGTCCAATTTGCAAGATATTGTAAGAAGAGTGGCGGAACTAAACACCGTACAGGCACAGTATACCAGGGGAAATGATAATATTTTAAATAATATATAATTACAGTGTAAGCGGATATAGAACTCATCACTATCGTGTTTCTATCGAGCCTCTAACAAAACACACTTCACATTTTTTCATAATCTCTGTATCATAATATTATGTTTGTATGTTGTAGTTACACAAAAATCTAATAATAAATATTAGAAATATTATAAAAAAATGTATATAAAATATATATAAATTAATAAAATATATATTTACCGAGCAGTGAATCTACGTCCATCTGACATCAATTCCACTGTGTAAGTCACACCCTGATTTAGCACCCCTCCATCATGGTCTACCCACGTTATCTATAGAAATTGCATAAATTACTATATATCTTCTACAATCTATATATAAAAAGAGATTTTCCCACTGACTGAGGGAAAACACACGCACAGCCGTAACCGCTGATGGTAGAAATGTGGAATTTGGACNTGAAAGTTTGTATGGATTTTTTTTTACCTCAGCAGCAGGTTTGCCTCCCACTGATATACATTCTAATATAACTTCTCTATCTTCCACAGCCTCTATGATCGGTCCTTTTAGAATTTTCGGTGCTACTGGTGGCACGAGTACGGTTAGTTGTGCTGATTTTGATCGAATCGCTGGTTCCCCTATAAGAAATTATATTAAATATAACTCATGACCTGAGTTTTTTAAATTTGAACCAATTAATAGTTCCTGAGATTCGTTTAACTTTATTTAAATTAGTTTTATTTATATGTTTCTTCAGTTTTATAATATTAGTTTATGCTATAATACGTATAATGTCCCATATAGTTTATTATATAATCAATTTCAAAACTACCAAGGGTTTCTAAAGCATATAACCAGTATAAATCTAAGATCAATACCAGTTCATAGTAACTTACAATTCTATTATCGTAACTTAAGCTAGACAGGTCTTGTTGGAAATTGAACGTAAACACTCGATAAATTGCCATGCTTCCAATATAGGGTTATATTACTTTTTATAATGGCAAAGAGTAAAATTTTTATATTATAATAATGAAAGGAAAATGCTGTTTCAGGCAGTATTCTAATGCAATACATTTAAGATTTATTAATAAAGGTATTAGTCTATTTAAAAACGTATAAAAATTTTGTACACGGCGGTCCCGGTACGTCAATTACTTAGTTTATATTCAAAAAATTTATATAATTAATAGCATATTCCATACCAAATTATTATTCTTATGAAAATTCTAGAAAGATAGGAATTTCATTATAATATTCCTGAAGTGATGCTAACAACAAAAAATATTTTTTAACAAGCGTATAATAATTTTAGATAGAGCTCCTTAGGCTAGAGCATTTGAACAGATCTCAACAGGTGCAGGTTCATTTCCCATTACATTTTATATTCCTAAATTTCCCTTTCCTTAGAGTGCGATTATCACTTTTAAAATAATCTATAAGTGGGTATATTTATTCTAATTCTTTTTAGAAAACATTATGATTACTGAGCTGAAGCTGAAATTAATATTTAATAGCCTTCCACAGCCTCTTGAAGCACAGAAAAAAAAGCCTCTAAGTCAACGAAAAAAATTTTTTTTTATTAGTTTGTATCAAATTTGACGCGTAATTAAAACCCTATAGGTTTACCCTATAGGGTACTTCCCATGGACCTAAATATAGAGAAGGAATTTGGCTTATACATAAAAAGAACAATTTAAGATTGTATTATAGTATGTATTTTGTATTTTTTTTTCTTATAATACACCAATAATTTTAAGCGAAGCGCTTTTAACTCGCTGGAAATAAATAAATTCAAATTCAACAATCCAAAACAAATCGCATACGTCCATAGTATTTAGCTGCGGTCAACTAATAAACGAAACAATAACTTCACCCCCCATCCTCTCTCCCATATTTCGTAATCCGACGTCGCCACAAAACTAACTCGCCGCATAATTTCATTATAATACTAAATCCGAACTAAAAGCTTAGTTTAAGCTCACTGTCCTATTGGAATGTTTGAGATAAGCTATAGATATATACTGTACGGGTCATTTATTGTAGTATAAATTTCTGATTTTAAATATTTTTTTCGCTTTTTATAGCAGGGTTGGCAGAAGAAACTTTGTATTAAGACAGTCTGTGCCCCACTTTCAGAATATTTTTTGAGACATTGTATGCTGAGTGGCGGAACTGAAAGTAGCGGTTTGTCTTGTTTCAATGCAAATCGTAGCGTTTGGTCGTAGCGTAATACTTTTTTGCTTATTTTGTGATATCGAAGTATTAACAAGTCAACCTGGAGAATTGGCATAACGTCTAACTTTAAAGGCGGTAATTGTTGATCCCATTTTCACTGACTTCCGATACTTAAGACGTAAAAGAGAAGACGAATAGAGAATGTCGTCACAGTAGTACGACTTTCACTTACACATTTGCCAGTCTGTTTGCAATTTTCCATATATTTACTTCAATTCAGAGGGAAAGTGGCTTAGACACTGGGTCCTTTATTGAGACTACGAAAATCGAAATTATTTAATTTTCTAACTATCCGTATACCATAAATTAAGTGCGTTATCGTGCTATAATATCTCCATCCGGTAAAACGGGAACCTAAAACCGAATATAAACTGTGATCTTAAATACATTAGGAAAAGGACCAAATGTTCGCAACTGTTGAAATTGAGGTGCAAAGTTGGTCGATATGTACCTAACGGGTAGTTTAACGGCGAGTTTTATAATCTGTTAAAGTTGAGAATTTACCAAAAATGTTATTTTAGTTATTTGTGATAAAGAATAATGATGATTATTTTTAATTTCATGCCTTCAGGTTAAGCAGAGGGAACCTAGTGTGATAATTTCATTACCAGTAAGACTCTTTAAGTTTCCTATTTTCCCCAGAATTTTCGAGATATTTCGTCTGCCTATCCTGCTTTATGTGGAATACCGCTTTTTATTTTTTAGCTCTGATGAGACAAAATGTACCGTTAAGTTCAGCTTGACAGCAACTAGTCCAAAGAACGAGAATTGAATATTTAATATTATATTTCCTTTAATTTCGCAAAATGTAAACGCTAGAATAAAAAAACTGTAAAAAAGATTTATTTCAGTCAACACTGCAGCTTTATATATTTATCAAAGATATTTTTAATATCTTTGATAAATAAACATTTATGAAAGTTCAAAACTAGTATCAAATTCGTTGAAATATAAAATAAAAGACAACTTCACTTTATAAGCTTTATAAATTACAAATAAGTTTTATGTTACTTGTTGGAAGTCATTCGTAACGCAGGGGCACAAGATTGCGAGTATGATCGCGACTGATTGTGGGTTCGATTCCTACTTGACAAAACGAAATATTTAATATTTTCATTTTCTCGCTCTGATAATGAGGCAAACTGCGATATTGAGTTCTTCACACTCGATATCACCAGACTTCGGCAGAAAGTGGGGAAGTAAATCATATCTCAGGTTTACGCTTTTCACGCATAGCAGGATAGACAGAGAGACCCCAAGTGTTAAAAGCACTCTGCTCCCCAATTTCCGCAACACTTTCCAATAATTAAATGTTGACATTCGAAACTTAACGCCGCTCTTCATCTAATTTCGTTTTCAGTCGGCTGTTGTCCTCAATATCATAGATATTTTTAAAATTATATGACCATACACAAAATAAATATATATAAATCTTAACCAAAAAATCTACAAAAAAGCTCAACTTACAAACAGAACGAGCTCTCCACCCTGAACGTATCAACCGACAAAGTATTTTTAAAGCGCACTGCTGGTCACAGAACTACTGGAATTTCAACAGAGTGGCAAATTTAGTAGAAAGTTATCTAGTTCAGTGGCAGATGTGACTATTGTGTGTTTAGTGTCCGGTCTCTTGTTTAGAGGAAATTCTAATTTTATTTATCTTGGACCTCGTTCTACAGTTTTCGACGTATAGCTGCCTCAACTTTGGATGGTGGGAGGAAAATTCTAACAATTATAGTGTAAATACTGGATATGTTATGTGTTGATAGAACTTTACTTTTGGACGTTTTTGGGTTGAAAATAAAAGTTATTTATTGAGAAGTATCGAGGCAAATCGCGGTTAAGTTCCGCCATGCAACAGAATTCGATGGAAAGTGCAAAGGAAGTGTCTTAATGGGAACAAAGTCTCTTAACACTTTCCCGTTTCTCTTTGCCTACCTTGGTATGTTACAGCGTGAAGTTAAAAAAAATTATAAGTTAACATAAAAAATCAACGTCGAAATAAATAACATCGAGCTATAACCAGACTTTTGCAGCATTTTGTTACTATATGTTACAATAATTTACTATTTTATAACAGTCTACAAATATATTTAAAATAACAAATATTCATACATAATTTCATATAAAAAATATTTAAGGTTTAAAAGTTTTGTTGTTTGTTATTCCTTCTGCTTTTACTAAAAAGAAATTTGAAAATATTCTAGTATTTCTATAGAGCTGCACACATAATGACCTAAGAAGCCTAGTTTCCAAATTTTAATTTCTTCCCAACGTAATCGTATTTCCAAGTCACAACACAGCTATGTAAATATCAACATTATACAGCCAGCCAAGTTTTTGGTTAGTTAGCGAACTCGAGACGCCCAGACGCCTCGAGGCCTCACTTCGTATATTTTTCACTGAAATGCACTCGTACTTTGTCGTGACTCTAGAGTTGAGGTTACAGTGCTAATAACATTTTGTTCTAGCTTAGAGCGAAATGAGAAGAGAGTAACGTTTTCATTGAGTTTGAGGGTAGATATAGCCAAGTTATATTCTAATAATTGTTATATTATAATTTTTTGTAAGTTTTGAAATTAATTCCGTATATAACTGGGTATCCAGAGAGTATATAGTGTCTAGAATGGTTATGAACTCGATTTTCACTCTATAGAATTGATTATTTCAACTTTCAAAGCACGGTCCCCCCACTCAATATGTAATATGTCGAAAAATTTGAGTTTTTAAACTAGGTTCTGCACTCCCTCTCTATTATACGGGAAAAAACGTGAAATTGAAAAAAAGTCTTTCTGAAAAATCTTTCTGAAAAGTCTTTCTGAAAAATATTATAAGAAACGAACCCACATCTTCCTAAAGATACAACTAACCAACCAACCAACTAGTCAATAACTACAATATTTCATTCTAACCCCCAAAAAATAGACATCAGTTTAAAAACTAAAAATCTAAAGCAAAATTTTCATATAAACGAAAAACCATAGTAATAAAGTAAGAGTACTTTACGCTATATACATAATTTTTTGATAACTTCCCAATGTTTTTCAAGCAAATTGTAGTATTTCGCCTCTTGTTGGCTTTAAACTGGTTGAATTTATGCGTTTAATATTATTTTGTTTTAACTTTAGACAACTATTTTGCGGTTAACCGAAACGAGTATTTTTAAACTTTTCTCTGTGAACCAGAATAGTTGTAATTTAGTTAGTTTTGAACGAAACTTTGTTTATAGAAAACTGCTTAACTACTTTAATATTCTTCGTCTAAATTATAGTGGAGACTTAACATAGGCTATTTTAACATAGTTGTAAAGCGGAAAAGGGATTTCAAAGAGCGCTTGAAATAAATATAGAGTTATTAAATATTAATTGCGGCCGTAGAGGCACAGTGGGATCGTTTCCGTTAGGGGGAATGAGTTGCTTTTATTCCTTCATTCTGGTAACGAGACAAGGGGCGGTCTTCAATTCCGACAATCAAAATACCATGTCTCGGAAAATGTCCTACTAAATGCGGAATACAGTGTAAATAAAAAATATATTTGGAAAAATTAATGATAAATTTTCATAAATATTTGATGTAAAGTATAAATATTTTTCTATATTCTGTATTTTATTCCCTAAATATTTGAATAAAATTTTACTTGTTCTGTCTAATCATATTATTCTTTGAGGAAGTAAATAACCTTACCATCTTCTTTATCATGAGGAAACTGGCATATGTGGGACTCAGGCTTGGCTGACGTAGACCGTCCATAATACCCACTGAAGCCCCATAGTTCTCTTCTTGGACCGCTACTGGCCAAAGACACGTGTGACAAGTGATTTTCAAAGAGAACACCGGGAAGGCAGAGAAAACATAGTGTCCCATACTCCGTTCCTCTATTCCCATCTCATATTAACAATAATCGTCTCTATATTCCCTAAAACTTTTTTCTCTAAATATATTTTCATAATATTAATAATCATTATAGTACTAAAAATCACAATAACAAAAACCATTACACTTTCACTCATTATTTATATTTCACAACAGACTGAAATCTTTTTACGTTTTTAAATATAAATACCCTCTTTGTCATCTCGAACTTTATGGTTATGAGATACTTTCCTCGATCGGATATTTCAGTTATATAAATATAGACTTAATATACTTAAGTTAAAGTTCAAAATGCAATTATTAATTGGAGGTGAGAAAAGTTCTTATCAGAGTAATTTGGAAGGTAAGATGAAAAACATGGTTGGAAAAGTGCCCTCGACATTCTAAAACAGTTATAATACTAGAAGAGCCTTGATTTTTAAGTTAACTGTAAAGTTCGACAGGTTGTGCGTTCTATTACCACTCGAAGAAATAAAATGTTTAATATTTTATTTACTCGCTCTGGTAACGAGGCAAACCGCGGCGCGCAACACGCTTTGTCCCCAGAATTTATCAGAAAATGAGGAACGGAAGTGTTCTAATTGGAACGGAGTGTATTAACACTAGGATCCCAGGTTTCATCTGCCTACCCTGCTATATGTGGAAATGAATATAATTAATCCCTTCACACGACTGTTTGCTTTTTTTAGAACTTACATAATATTACATACTAAAACTAAATCACGACATTAGATTACAATAATTAACAATATCTAAATAGGTGAAAAGTAAAAAACAGAGAGCTTTCTCACTAGCCAATTATAAGAAAAGCTATCTTTGCCTATCAAAAATAAAGAAAAAACATGAATATATCAAATTACAATTAATTTCATATCCAGTTACATATATCACCTCGTATTGAAGAACTTTTGAATAATTCAAAATGATAACGACTCCAAAGAGACACCTCGCACACATTTGAGGCGATGCTGGGATTCCCCTTTGTCATATTACAATAAGATTGTTAGACTTCCACTTAATAGCCACTACGGTTTCTTAAGCGCTTAGTGCTCATTTATTGTAAATAAAATAAGTTAATTATAAATATAATCAAGAATTCTATTATTTATTAAAATCGGTTTACTGGTTTATGTGTTACAAGGACGAATGGCAGCGGACATACATACATAAAAGAGAAGGAGAAGAGATGTTAATCATAAAAGAAAAAACTCTTACAAAAATATATTTACACTGAAAAAGACTGAAAACATATAAAAAACAAAATGTGGGTGAAGCCAACTTGAAATTTTTTTTTTTTTTTTTTTTTTTATGGAAGAAGGACAAGGCAAACGAGCGTTCGGGTCACCTGATGATGATCACCGCCGCCCACGACCCCGTGCAGCACCGGAGGAGCTACAGGTGCGTTGCCGGCCTTTAAGGTGGAGATAGACGCGCTTTTTGAAGGTACCCATATCGTACCGACCTGGAAACACTGCCGCGGGTAGGCCATTCCACAGTTCGGTGGCGCGTGGAAGGAAATTTCTACGAAACCGCACAGTAGTGGAGTGCCACGTATCCAGGTGGTGTGGATGGTATTTAAGTTTGTGACGTACTGTGCGGTTGGAAAATTCGGCGGCAGGTAACAGGTCGAACAGTTCTTCAGAACACTCACCATGAAAAATACGATAGAGAACGCACAGCGAGGAGACGTTTCTACGCAGAGCCAAAGTGTCAAGCCTTTCACAGCTTACTGGGTCCTTAATGATTCGAACAGCTCTACGACTGTTTTGAGTTATATAAGTATCATATTTGATCTTTTTACTTCATTGATTCACTCATCACTTCCATATTTTACATAAAATATAATAAAATTTCATTCTATAAATTCACACTGTAAAGATTTTACAAAAAAAGCTAAACATAATTGAAATCCCATACAAAAACATTACTCATCACCCTTCAAAAACGATCTTCGAAGCCAATGCATGAAAACCAACCAAAGCCAGAGCCAAAGGCCTCATCTGAAAAGAGTCATATCCTAGCTGATGCTGGTCACGTGTACACTAAATACACTGGAAACCCTAAATAAACCGTAGCAAAAACAATTAACATTTTAGGTATGGATCCTCGCAAACAAAGTGGACATGGCTTAGGGGCTATTCGTTATAATTGGGGTGGTTGCCCCATTAGGCATGTCTTTATGTGAAAATTAATCATAGGGTTTATGGTTTTAAGTACTTTTTATGGTTTTTTTTCCTACAAATTTTCATTGGGAAGCTTAGTTTTGATTACCTATTCGTGTATTTGTAGGGGGTAGTGAATTCAGTTTTAACTTAAACAGATATTCTTTCGCGGTCAAGCGTTTTCTCGCATTGTAATTACATAGAGGGAATGTAGTGTTAGGAAACTTCGTTCCCCACATTTCCTCAATTTATCGCGGCAGAGTATATTACGTAGCGTAACTCAACGAGTAATTCTCTCGAATGAAAATCGAACTCACAACCGTCGCGTTTATAATCAGACGCAGAGCCGCCGTTCCGACCTACCGTTTCTATTTCTTATTGTATTAATCAAAGAAGCAATATAAGGTACTTACTTACTCATGTAAGACAAAACGTTATTTAAGAAAAACGAAATACTTGTTGTGCATACATACATATCTGATTAAAAAAGTCATTGCCATTAAATTACGTCAGGCGTTTTTCCTTCACAGTCTCTATGGGAAATTATATTTTGTCATCATTTATTGATACATATATTAATATTAAAAAGTTTATTTGGTTGCACGCGTTAATCTCAGGAACTATAAGAATTGAAAAAATATTTTTATGCTGGATAGTCTATTTATTGAGAAAGAAAAAATTATATGAAGTTTATTGTTTTCATATATTTACTTAACCTATTAAGTAATCCTACGGTCAGAATTATACAGACGAAGTCGCAGATAAGAGCTAGTTTAGTACACGGTAGAAGTTTATACCAACTTACCTCTAGGTCCGGTGCTGACTTGACACTGATATAAGGCGTCATCTTCTAAAGCCACATCTCTGATGTCCAATGAATAATCACCTTGGACAATTAAAAAATATCTTTATGTAATTTATATCAATTAAAAATTTAAAACAGTTTTTTAACCACAGCACTTTGCACTGTTTTGTTTACCTAGGCTAGATTGAATTTTGTTACTAGAAAAAAATATTATGCATAAATTAACTTTATTTCCTCTCATCTCACATTTGGTGTAAAAGTTGAACGGAGTTTCTTGACACTGGGTTATGCAACTCATCGCTAAAGAGAGTCAAAACCCGAGTCGAAAATAATCTATCCTACATATAAAAAATCTAATTATTTTCATTTCTTCTCTCTGGTTACAAATTACTCCGCTATGTGATAACCCGCTAAGCGCAGGATAGAGCGTGAAGCTTAAAAGAATCAAATTACCTTCTTCATCGCTACCAATCATCTTATATCTTTCATAGCCAGTCAAATGTCGATGTGTTCCTAGCCCAAAGTCATCCTTAGTCCACTGCAGTTGTCCAGCCTTGTTAACTACTCGACATGGTAATGTCACTCGAGATCCTACCACTGCACTCTGAAGAGAAAAATGAGTATAAGAATAATATATTATTATTGAGGAAGTAGAGTAAGAAAATCAAAAACAAAATCAGCTACACGCTGCAGAGCAGGCAGAGGGAACCTCGTGTTTAGACACTCCGTTAATTGGCGGTTTGCGTCTTGACTCTTCGCGCTTTGCGTCGACTCTAGAGCGAAGAAATGAAAATATAAATTTTAATAAATATTTAATTTCCTCGAGTGGGGATCGAACCCACAACCTTGCATTTACAATCATTCCCATGTGCTACTGCGCCACCACGGCCTCAAATCTTATTATTTTGTAGGTATTTTATTAAATATATATTTTAAACCTACTAGGTAGGTATAGTTAAGTACATACAAAACGTAACAAATTTCAATCATCACAATTAGCCGCCCTAAATCAAAGGGGCGCCGTCTAATAAATAAATCACTTTCCCTTAGGAACAGCCAAAAATCAAAGTTGCGGACCTCAGAATATTAATTTAGGGAATTCCATTTCATAAATCAAAGTTTTCAACCCGATTACAAACCCCCTGTATAAAGGCTGGTGCACACTCGTTTCATACATTAACATTTTCTAGTATATTATAATAATATAATTCCATTTGAAAGCTGAGATAAAAGATAAATTATAGTATAAAATCCTTTTTTGTACTTGTAAGATTATTCACATTTCATAATTATTATAATGTTATATTTACCTGGACTATAATATTATTTTTTAAACTTTGCTTTTAATAGAATATACAGACATTTAGAATAAAAAGATGGATAAGTGATGTAACCCAGTGATGTAACACTTTCTTATTAAAACTTTTTTTTTTCTAAAAGAAATGAAAACGAATAACGTAGTCCCTCAACACGCAATGTTTCTAATTGGCAGAAAGCGGGAAAATAAAGTGTCGTAACACTAGCTTTCGGGATAGAGCGTGAAGCATAAATTGAAAATTTAAATTAAGCTATTTGTTCTAGATCGCCTGTAATTAAACATGTTTTAGTTTAATTTATCAGGCTGTTTAATTCCAGTATGTAAACTGAAGTTAATGGAAACCAATTATTTAATACCATTATTACTTTAGGCATTACAAATAACTGAAACATTCGTTACAGCGCTGAGGCTAGAAAGGAATAATTTTATGATTTGTAGTAAGAAAGAAAGCCAAGTAGCTTTAATTTAAACTTTAGAAGCTTCTCTTATTTTTTTGGATAATAGTGGAAGACAGAAATAACCAAGTGACAAAACACTCCGTCCTCCAGAACGAGGAAACGTATATAATTGATTCCCACGAATGGGGATCGAATCGACAACCATCACGGTCAGGCTGTCCCAATCTGGCGTCTTGTTGGATTATTGAAAGAATATATATTTTTTTTAATACATTCCCTCGAGTGGAAATTGTGGTACAAATGCTCTAGCTATCCCTTAAACTATTTACTTGAAACTGCTAATGTTACAGTTCAGCTCACATTATTCAAGATATTTGCTGTGATTAAGTCAATTACTAATGGAAATTGATCGCGCAATATGTTACGTGTATGACCTCTCATATTCAAAATTAATTAGAAAATATATTGTAATTTGATAATTGTTGTAATATTGATGCCGGTGGTGGCACGGCAGAACAAATGTACAGGCGACAGGTTATGGGTTCGTTAATTTCAACTTGAAAAAACGATATATTTAATATTTTCGCTCTGGTGGCTTTGCCTAAAGCATAGCGCGGCGTTGAGCTCTGCCACCCAACACGCAATACCTCCAGAATTCGCGGCTAAATAGAGGAAGGGAGTTAAAGTTTCATTACACCACATTGTGCTATTAAAAATATGTGACTATATCGACGATTGTTTTTTATACTAGCGAATTTTTATTTTATACTAGCGAACCAAACGCGGCTTCGCCCGCTTAAACTTATTCTTATATTTAAACCAAATTATACAAAAACTCTACATAAATTGTACCTAATGTTTTATTTCGATGTATATGCTATATTACTGTAAAGTTTCATTCAAATCAGTTCAGTAGTTTTTGCATGAAAGAGGAACAAACGTCCATCCTACCAAACTTTCACATTTATAATATTACTAAAATAAGATAATAAAATTTACATAATGCCTATGTCAAAATAAAAAATAATATTTTTTTTTACATAAATCTATTGTAAACAGTTCCTAACATTTTATGTAAACAGTGCAAGTTAACTGAAGTAGGTTGTATTGAGAATGGGCGGATATTAAAAATTCCACGCCTCAGGAATGTTTCAAGGTCTTTTTCTAAGAATACTTTTCGGTAACAACGTATAATAACGTGGAAATATAGTGGAAAAAGTTTTTTTTTTGTTAAAGTTATAATATAAAGTTATTTTCTAATTTTACTACTTATTTATTATACAAGTTTTCTATTATCTATTGTATTAAAATAATAGGTAAAGTCACCTCAAACTATTTATATTTTTTTGGCTTCCCAATATAACATGTTAGGTAGCAATATAACATATACTAGGTTCCTTCTGGAACCTAGTGTACCCTAGTGTGAAGACGCTACTTACCCCATTTTTCCATAATAATTCGTGATATTCCGTATTAATTCGCAGAACTTAACGTTACGTTATGCCTTGTCAACAGAGGGAATAAAAATATTAAGTAATTCATTCCCCGAGTTAGAATCGAACTCAAAACCGTCGCGTCAACAGTCACTCGATGTGCCACTACACCTTACTTAATATTTTTACTAAAAGCACTAATCATAAATTACTAAATTACAGTACTTCAAATAAACTAATTTATTTAAAATTGTTATTAAAGTGAGAGTATTTAAAATAATAAAAAAAACTATTTATAAAAATATATTTGAAATCGTTACTAAACAGAGAGTATTTTAAACTCTATTAATACGAATTAATTCGTTCAATAAAATACAAAACCAAAGTTTAACTTTTATTAAATTTTCATATAAACAGGTTAAAAGCTGTTTTTTCATTAATCCGACCAACACAAAGTCAATATTAGTTGAATTTTATTTTTGTATTGAAACTATTGGAACTTTTTTTAGAAATTTTGATTGGTATAACATATAAAAATTGACTTGTTTTTTGCCATTAATTTCATTCGGTAATTAATATATTTTTTAGTAGTTTCGCCACTCGTTATCGTTCGTGTGGAAAGCGGAGAACGCATTGTCTTGACACTACGGATTTAACGCCATTTTGGTGTAGTGGACTTGTATCTAGCAGTTCCAATTTTCGAAGGTTTATATCTCCCATAACTTGCTTTTCTAAATGGGAATCAAACCCACAATCGTCGCGTTTACCATTAGACATTTAATTTTAGTTTTTTTTTCACTCCGTATCCCGCACAAACCCTCTGTTCCCATTAAGACACTCCCGTACCCCACATAGTTAGTCATACACAAAAAAGGATCTTACCTGATCTTGAGGCTCAATCGCAAACTTCTGTTGTGTGAATCCACTAGAACTACCAAACAGTAAAAACATAATTGTCCACTTCATTACAACTACTGCTATTTCTAGAAATATCCTTAACAGAAGGAACAATGTATTTGCATTTCTACTTGTTATTCTTGATTTAACTATAAATCTTGATCTCTTCAGATTTAAATCTTCATTTTCTCTTTCTTCTATCTTCTCTCTCGATGAATCCGATTCATTTGATTCATATTTAATATTCTTAGTACTATCAGTTTCTTTAAGCATTTTGATATATTCTTATAGGTTTTATGTTGTATAGCCATATGGGAACGGCATTGGACGATTTCCTTCAATTAGCATGAGTTTATCTGTAACAAATTATTTTTATTAGTTTAGTTATAAATTGTATATTTAATAAAATTAAAGAGATTCGAAGAATTCGGGACCTCCTGTGTTGCATGGCGGAGTTCAACACCATGCTTTAAAAGAGAGTGGGAATATAAATGACCCGTCATGGCGCAGGGGCACAAGCGTGTGACTGTAAACGCAATGGTCGTGGGTTTGATTCCCACTAAATTCATTTCCTTACTCTGCTATAAAGGCAAAGTGCGGCGTTGTGCGAGGCAACACAACACAAGTGCCGAACGGAAAAGTCTTAATGAGAACTGTGTGTTTAGCACGGGGTACCCACGTTCCCTCTGCCTACTCTGCTATGTGTGAGATACAGTGTGACGTTAGAAAAAGAATAAAAATAACTTCGTATGAACCCATAACCGTCGTGTTTACTTCACCAAGATAGCCTCTTTACAATATATAAAAGTTAATTAAATATACATGGTGATGTAAAATAGTGAATATGCAAAGTCACAACGAATATTATGAAAACCGCAAAAATTATACCGTACAGCGATATCAGTACCTACCTCATATACATATATATATATATATATGTAACATATATCATATATATATGTTTGTATGTATGTACCAGCCATAAATAATTTCGGAAACCAATGGAAATGAATTATTGTTGCGCCAAAGGCAAATGTAGTGTAATTATTTTACTTAACTTTATTATTAACTTTGTATATCTGAGTTGTATTCTTTTGAGCCTGCAATCGCGAAATGGGAACAGCGTTTGGGTTTAAATGTGTCCCTATTCGGGGGACTAATTGAACTGAACACGTAATGACTCAAAAATTGGGAGGAATATTTGAACTCGATTGTTTTATATTTAAGTTCCCCCTTCCTATCCTGCTATGAGCGGGATACAGCGTGAAGCTATAAAAAGAAAACACTATCATAAGTCGTATTCTAATATATTTAGATTTTTGTCGTTGATAAAATTTCCCTTTATCATTAAATCTGTTTCTATAATATATTTAATGATTGAAAGCTGAAGTAATACAAGTCTACCATTACTAAGTTATAGATAGTTTAGAGCGAATGCACCAGAAATTGCCGACTTGCAACCGATCTCAATTATTTATTAGCGTTCATTCTACGTGGTCTATGAGGTAAATAAATTTATCTTAAAATTTATATCATAGATTCGGGTTCATTGGAATTTGATTTTAGCTATGTTTTTTTTTCAGTTTCATTGTCTATCCCTTTTATAGCAGAAGAAGTAGTGTTAAGACATTACGTTTTCCGTGAATTTCGCATTGATTGGCGGACATCAACGCCGCGCTTTCTATACCAGTACAGAGGAAATAAGTAGAATGCAATAAGTGTAACAATTACCTATAATATATTTTTGATTGCTAAAGCACTGAGCGTTGAGTTAGGCCTTGTTACCAGAGCGAGGAAATAAAACTAAGTCATTCCCCGATTTGGAAATCGAACCCACAATCATCACGCTTACATTCAAAAGCTGTACCACTGCGCCACTACGGCCTCTATATTGTATTGTTAACAAAAGAATTACTATACAGTGCGAATCCATCCCATATATGCACATATAAAAGTAACGTGAGCTTTTCCCTTGAGAATGCCATACATTATTTAATACGTTTCGATTTATGTTCAAACGATACTGTATAAAAATCCTTTACATGTTTTAAGTGAAAAGATGTGAAAGCTCTTATGTTGTTTATATCAGTTATTTATATTCTTTTTTATCAGCTTCCGCACACAGCTGAGTAGGCAGAGGGAACCTAGTGTTAAGACACTCCGCTCCTCGCTTTTCGCCTATTTCTCGACACATTGCGGAACTCTACGCTGTTTTGTTTTGCTACCAGAACAGTGGAATTAAATAGTAAATTATTATTAATTTGTTGTCCAAATGGTCAATCGAACTCACAAACTCCGCGATTATAAACACTGTAAAACTGTGCTACAACACCCCCAATTAAATATCAATATTATTTATTAAATACTTGAAAGGAAACTTTTTATGACAGAAAATCTAAAGACGATCCAGAACTTAATTGAACGAACAAAATAATTTTAAATGATAATATCGTAGTCGAGCCGAGTTATTCTACAAGCGCGCCTTGGATCCGTTCCAAAATTGTATAGATGTAAAATAAACTGGTACCTAATTGGTTCCAATAAGAATCCTTTTGGAACGAAAATTAGGAAGTCTCAAGTTACGTGCAAATTAAGGCACGACGTCTCAAATGTCTTCTTCATATTATTTTCGACCTTTTTGAATAATTTTCAAGTTTTTATTAAATTTAATTTTTAAGATTTTTGTTTGGTTGTGGATTCTATTCTTATTAGTGACAGTGAATTATTTTCATTTTCTTGCTCTGGTAACGAATAAAGGCACGGCGTTGAGTTTCGCCACTATATTTAGGATTGGTGAACAGAGTGTGACTTCTAGGCACATCTAGGACTAGGTTTACTTTACTACTTGTGAGACGGAGTTACACTCCTAGGACTAGGTTAACTTTACTGCTTGTGAGATGTGAGGCTGTATCAACATAATTAACAACAATGTTTTTTTTGTAATAAAATATGGACTGGGCTGGACTGAAAAATGGAACTTTTGAATGATGAACGATGACGGTGACGAAACGATGAATGGAATGAACAGAAAAAAATAAATCCATAAAATTATAAGTGATTTATTCGATTTAAAGAAGTTCAGTTTGTCATTATTGTCGATATTAACTTAGATGAACAGTTCATACCTAAATAATATATATATATATATGTTTTATGGTATCTTCACTCATCACGCACATTTGGCAGGGTCATGTTAGACAAATTGTATGTACGGAGTTTAACGCCGCGCTGTGTCCAACCATAAACGTTTTCTAAATATGGACGATCCTCCTCAATGAGATCGAACCCGTTACCATTACATACTCTCTCTTTCCGACCACGCAACGATATCGTCAAAGGGAAATATAATAACAGAATCCGAAACTTTAATTAGATATCCATTATTACAATAGCGTTAAGTTACCTCCACTAAATATAAACAGACTGCAGCTGCCAGTTATTTTAAACTAAAACGTCGTTTCATTTGTCAACAATAACTATTTGAGTTTTGGTATATTTATACTAGGAATATGGTAATGATGAATTGTTTATACCTTTCAACTGAGGAAATAACTGGCTATGAGATAACTATTTTTAGGGTTCCGTACCTTTTACTAAAAAAAGGTACCCTTATAAGATCACTTTATTGTCCGTCTGTCTGTATGTTTTTGACGGACAGCTGTCAAGAGCTTTTATCTCAGGAACGTTTGAAGATATCGAGTTGAAATTCAAACGATACACTCAGATCTATGGTCCCTTGAATTCCTAAAAAAATCATATTTCTACATTTAATTAAAAAAAAGATGTGGTCTTTTAAATCGCAAAACACGCCTATTTCGCCAAAAAACGCCTACCCTCGGTGGGAGAGCCCGAACAACAAACAAGAACACAATTTTTTTTAACAAATTTTAATAGGCAGAAACCCAACGTAGTACCTACAGTTTTTTTTACTTAAAAGAAAACTAAATATTCTCACAACTTTAACATTATTAGATTTAAGATTAAAACGATAAAGTTACATCAAAACGGGTAGCCATTAACTCATTGGTGTTTACAATTTTATTGATTTCCGCCCAAATTATAGGTGTACCAATAAAAACGCTCATAAAACTACTGTGTTGTCGATTTTGATTGGATTTAATGTGACATTTATAGCAATATATTATAGTCCAAGAGCCCGCTACTACCAGATCTTAATTTTTTATAAAAATCTTTAGTTGCTTAAATTGATATGGGAGCTTTAGGTAAGATATTTCATTATTAGTTTTGATAAAAAGGCCATTGTAGCAGATACAGCAGATGATTATCAACGTGACGACTGTGGATTCGATTCCTATTAGGGGAAATATAATATTTTTATTTCGTCATTTTTATAGCACGGCTATTTTTTTTCCATATAGCAGGGTACGCGGAGAGATCTTGTGCTAGGACGCTGCTACGTTGCATAATTTTAGTCTCATTTTCGAAATTCTGTATTGAATAGCGGAATTAAACACTGCATTTTGTCTTATTACTAGAGCGAAGACATGAAAATAATGTATTTCCTCAAATGGGCATTGAATCCATAACCGTCACTTTTACAGTCAGCTGATGTTCCACTACGCCACGACACCAATAATGTAAATATATAATAAATAAAAAAGTTATAAACCAATGAAAATACACTCAACATTCTACATATAATTAGATAATTACAATATTAATATTAAATTACATTGGATCTATTAAGATAAGATTGACTTAAGATAAAAATTCTTATCTTGTTTTCAATTAATTAGGGAGCTGTTGTCAAGAGATTTATGGTATATTTATCGTGAGATTAACTTATTTAAATACTTAGTAAGTTAATAGCAAGTACTAAAATTTTTAACATATCCTTTTCATTAGCGGCGTTTAATTCCGCCACTTAACACAGAAGAGCTTGAACATTAGACGGAGAGTGGGGATTATAGTGATTAAACACTCCATCTGCTTACCTCTTTTCGGGCGGGATATAGCGTGAAGCTAAACAATCCTTTTCATCATAATTATCATGATGTAACAATATTACCGTATATGAGTATAGCAGGATAGGCAGCAAAAAAATAGTATTAATATAATACATTCGTATTCTTCTCTTCCGAATGCCGGATATTGTGTGTTGTGGGGTTGCGAAACTTAACACCGCACTTTCACCATCTTTTTAGAATGTGGTAATTAAAATATTTTATAATGTTTTTATGGTAGAAAACATTTCAATATTCAAAAAACCTAAAAACCAAAAGCCTTGCCTAAAATTCTAAAATGTAAGAAGATACAAATAATTGTAACTGTAAAAAGTAATAAGATTTCATGTAATAAGTTATTGCTCTGCGCTGTTCGTACGTGCAATTCCTTTAGAGTAAAATAAATCCCAACTCATGGATCTTGGTTCAACGATATTAAGAATTACAACGTCGTATTATCTACTTGCAACTAAAATTTTTAAATAAACTTAATAGCCATTTATTTTAGTTTCTCACTGTATCCCACGCCTAGCAGAGTAGGCAAAGAGACCCTGGGAACCTAGTGTTAAGACACTCCGTTTCCATTAAGCCATTTCCATTCCCCACTTTCCACCGAATCGTCATTAGTCATCCCCGGAATTGAATCCACAACCGTCGCATTACAGTCACACACTTTCCCCAGCGAAACCACTGGCCTCAATAACACTAAATGCATATACTATGAAAAAATAAAAAAAAGGTTGCATAAAGAAAATATCAGAATAACTCAACTATAATATATTTTCCAAGTAATTAATCAAAAAAGACTATTTGTTAAAATTTAATTAAATGATAAAGTAATTTTGCATAAAAAATTGCTCCATACACGTTTTGTGTTTTAATTAAAAAATCTCAATTTCTTCATAATAGTTGACGCTCGAAGGCCAATTTAATTTATTAGAGTGCTTCTATGAAAAAAAAGGTGGTAATATTGCGACTGTAGCCTTGTTTTAATCAAACTTTCGATAGAGTAGCACCTGCTTCGTACGAACGAAATGTATATAAAGTGTAAGCGAAAGCGATTTCTAGATTTACTATATGATGGTGCGTGATTTTCTTTTTTGGTAGACTTATTGTAATTTCTAATGACTTTTAAAGCGTAAGAATGATAATTTATTATGAATTTTTAAAGACAAACTGTTTTTTTTCGGGTGAAGAAATAAATAAGTATCTATAATAATTATATATTAACATAAAATACATTACAATTTATTTTATTTTTTTAAAACTAAATTTCCAACAGCCTAAGCGGGTCAGTATATAATAACAATTTTAGTAAATCAACTAAAATTATTTATAACTTAAAAGTGCTGTTTTTTTACATATAGCAGGGTGGGTGAAGGGAGCCCATTATTAACACGCTCCGTTATCAACGCACCGCATATTTGTTAAGACATCTTGCGTAACTCATCTGGGAACGTAATGTTAACACTCTAATCACATTAAGACACTTCCGTTCCCCACTTCTCGCCAAATTCCTCATCACATGCCATCACGGCCTCAACGATACTTTATATAGGTAATAATATAAATATTTCATAAAAATGCAATTTGTTTCTATTAAATAAATAAATCTACCAAAAATCAAAAGTGTACCACATTTTTTAAAATTAAGAAATATTTTTCTTTAAAAATCTTAAAATAATATCCCTGTAAGCTTATCACTTATAGTTTACATATAGGGTCGCATTCCGAATACCCAGGTGGCGAGTCACAGATTTATCCCCGCGCATAAAATACTCGAGACGCACTCACGAGGCTCGTATGTATGTATGTTTATAGAATTATAGCTCAGTAATTGTTTATATATGAAATATTAAACAATTTGTTTATGTTTATTTTTCTATAGTATGGCAGTTCTTATGTTTTTTAGAATATTTGCTGATGTTATTATAAATTTTTTGTCTCATTTTAAAGAAATGGACAGATTTTAAAGTTCATTTCCGTAGAGATAAGGGGAGTTTTGTCTTTAAGCAGCTAAATTTTAGTTTGCGAGTCAAACTAAGAATAGGGAGGGAGGGAGTCAATATATTGAAATTAATTTTCATTTTCCTAGTTGGTAGAAGTCCACTACGTTGAATGCACTGCTCAACGCTTAATACGTCTTAAAACTGGGCAGAAAGCAAGCAACAGAGTGTCTTACCACTAATTCTCTCTACTGCAAACAACTAAATACTAAAAAAAATAAGTATATCACTAAATAAATGTAAATCTTTTCTAATAACCGATAAACAACAACATAATCCCAGATTATAGAAACCTTTATCGGCTAACATAGTTAAATATTAAACTAAAGTCTAGTTATATAGTTTTATGTTAGTTAATATTTAAACTCGAAAGCTCCACAGCAGGTGTATATGTAACGGATGTGGACCGCTAAGCCACTACAGATACAGGATGTTCACAAATAGACTATCGATTAAGGATCGTTTCGTTGAGATTTGCTATCGATGTTGCGTTGAATTATGTAGTTTGAAACTATTTATAGGTGGAATTAAATTTAACTGAACAGAATGGCGTAGTGAGAATATTTTCCGTGTAATTATCGGGAAATATAAATAATGTTTGTTTCTTCCTCTATTAGAGTAATATAAGGACTTAATTTGCTTATTTCTAGAATAACATAAAAATAATGTCATTTAAGTATGTTATTTAGTCATATATGGTATAGTCATGGCGCAGGGTCAAAAAGTGGGACTGTAAACGCAACTGGCTTTGGGCTCGATCCCCACTCGAGGAAGGATCAAATTAGTAACTAATAACCATAACACACTATGTCGTAGACAGAGAGAGTATAATGTTAAGTTACTATGTTCTCTTTTTAGATATACATAATTTTAGAGCAATTAAAGGTAGTATTACTACTAAATCTTTTATTCCCTCGAATAGGAATCAAATCCACAACCATCAAACACGTATGTATATTATTTCAAACAACACGGCACGGCGCCACGTTGGCGTTCGTACTTAATTATTTTATAACACACTGTATATAACGTGTCTACTGTATTTGATAAGTTCATAGCACAGTATATTGAACTCTATAAAACCATCTTTCACTCATCCAGTGGAGCCACCTTTGAAGACCTTTCAATGTAAGCTATTTTTTTTAATTATGTGAAATGGGTGTTACAGTACAATAATTGCAAGTTATAAAAAAATAATTAACCGCCTTTAAGAAATGGGATTATCAGTAATATATGTTTGTGATATTGTTGGAACTTGATAAGTTTCATCAAAATTGGTTCAGCAGCTTTTGAGATATGGATATGAAATATATATATAAATATGAGGATATGAAAATATGAAATATTAGAAGTTGCTTTATTTTTTTTATTAATAAATATTGTGTATTTATTTATTAGTATAGTTTTCTTTTTTTTATAATGTTGATAAAATAAAATAGTATGTAATATATTTTTGACATATAATGAAAAAATCAGGAGGTATATTTAAGGACGGGTAATCGAACCTAAAACTCTCTGTTATTGTAAAAGTAAATAGTAGTTCTATTCATAATTAAGTCATGAGACGACCTTATTCCTCATAGTAAAGGACGGAGGGACGCTACCATGAATAATGAAGCTACTTAGCATTGTTTTCATTTACCTCTTATAGTTGTTTATATATGCTTTTTACTTATACTAATATATATTATAAATTGGGGAATTTGTTAATTATTTTTGTACCCCAATTTTCGAGATATATATAATTATAGGATATCGAATGGCGGAAGTTAACGCCGCGATTTGTCTTGTTATCAGAGTAAAGAAATCATAATAATTCACAGCCCCAAATGGCAATCGAACCCATAAATGTCGCGCTTACAATTAGACACTAGCGCTGCGCCGCAACAGGCTCCTTTTACTATTGCAGTAAGCACATGGGTAATTAACGTCAAGAAATAAATATTTTTTATTTTTGTAAATTAATATTTAGTTATTATTTTCCATGTATATTAAAACGAATTCTCTAAAAATTGATAAAAGTGGAGAAAGGAGTGTTTAAGGTCTAGGTTTTCTTGACGTTATAATCCATGATTAGAGCGAAGCTAAACTTAATACGTAGTTAATGTCGGGACCATGGACCCCATGCAACTAAATCTCACTCAAAGCTATATTTATATTTTTAAATTGTAAGAGTTTCCGGTTGATGGAACATGCAAGATTATTGAAACAAATATTATTTGAGGCCGTTATGGCGCAAGTACACATGTGTGCGACTGTAAACGTGAAGCGACGGTTGCGGGTTCAATTCCCACTACAGAGAATGAAATCGTTAATATTTTCATTTCACCGTCCTGGTAACTAGGCAAGCAACGCAATGTTGAATTGGGAACGAAAAATATCTTAATAGGCAAATAGTGTCCTGATAGGTTAGTCCCTCTGCCTAAAAAAAATGTCTACATAAAAAAATTAAAAGAATCTATTAACACTTTAGTTCATATTGCATTATTTCTATTGAAGAATAATAGAGAAAAAGCATACAATAACTCGATCTTAACTGTACTTGTAATAACATATCGACATTACTATGGATAATAAGAGTAAGTATAGCAAATTAAACTTTTTTACTACTGTCGCTAGCGTCGTCGTCTTCTTAAGAGACGAGTTTGTGAGAGTTTTTTGTTTTTCTCTATAAATTGATCGATTACTGCCATTTTGTCGGCAAATATGTTTATAGTTTTCGAAACTGCTACTGATTTTGTTTAAGTTTTGCACTTTGAAGAAAAATGTTAATTTTCTAAATACGCAATCCACATCTATTCATTAACAATTAATTAAATATTATTTTAATATTTTTCTTTGTTAGCATCTATATAGAATCATTTTTACAAAAGCATACTTGAAAATTTCAATAAATAGCGAGTATTTATGTCTAACAATGTTCTTTTGAAATTAATATTATCTATACTAATATAATAAAGCTTTAAAATTTGTATGGTAGTACTTGTACGCTCTAACCTCGGGAACTACGAATTGAAATTGAAGAATTATTTTATTTTTCCCATTTCAAAAGGAAGTTTTTATTCGTATATTATATAATTATAAAGATTTTATTAATATATTAAATAACTAACGTATTCCCTATCGACATTCAAGTTTAGTATAGGTATCTAGTAAAGGAATTACGAAAGCGGATGGACGGACAACTTTTTATACAGCGGTTTGTGGTTTATGAGACGCATCGCTATGTAGTAAATATAGAAAATTATTTCATGGCCAGGTTCAAGTTTGAAGTTAAGTTGAAACAGAAATAGGATTGCTAAGTAAANTTACTACAATATCTAATTACTAAGCCTGTTTGTTTTACTTGGCACCGACTTCAAAATTATAAAATCTTTATATAATTATTTTTCACTTTTTAGTTCGTTGTTAGAAGTCGGTTTTTGTTTTTGTTAAAAATTAATTTTTTTACTAAAATTATGTAAAGAAAATTTAGAAAATTTTGTATTATGTAAAGGAAATTTGTTGGTTCGATTCCCAGTCGAGGAAATTAATTGTGATTTATTAATATTTTCTATTGTTCGCTCTGGTAACAAGGTAAAGGGTGGCGTTAAGTTCTCCCACTTAACACACAATGCTTTAAAAAATCGACGAAAAGTGGAGAATGGAGTGTCTCAACACTAGGTTTCTTCTGCCTACACAGGATATGCAGCATATGCGGTATACAATGTAAAGCTGAAAAAAAAAATGTGAAAGAATTTGCTTTTCTTTGTATACATTTCTCTTTTTTCTCCGGTGTAAACAATAAATCTAGTTATAATAATATATTTATATAAAATAAATTTTTCAAATATAGAACGTAATCACTGTAATCCTCTGAGGGTAGCTCAAACTTAAAGCTTTTAAACTCTTGACCCACAATGACATTTCTTCACCCATATCTGAAGAATACTACATTCGACGTTGCTGAATTTTGAACCATTCAATGAATTTTTCTTATATAATAGAACAAAAATTTCATTCAGTAAAATTCTACGTAACCTAAAATTACTAATTTTCTAATATTTGTTTATTACTTATTCAGAAAATGTATATTTTTTTATCCTAGCGTAAATAGAACCCGCAACTCTTAGAAACGTCCCAATGCTTTGACCACTAGCCCATACGCTCTTATCAAGCTATGTCAAAACTCTTACACGATTGTTGCAATTTACTTCATGCATTTACTTCTATCCTGCTATTTACGGGATACAGCGTGAAATCTAAAACAATCTAGTGCCAAAACATTCTGCCTTTATCTTTTTTCTCGCATCAATTTCTTTACTCTCACGAATAAAACGATAATGTTGAAACACTAATTTCATTGCTCGAGTAATTACTCGATACGGTGCTGTTTTACGACTGGACGTAAAAATAGCAGTTCGTATAATAATTTCAGTCAGTAATTTCACAGAGATAGGGAAGTTTACAAGCTAAAGGTGTTATAAGTAAAGATATAATTGTAATAATCATTATGTTTTAATAAGTATCAAATAGATGAAATTCCAGGGAGTCTGTCGTAGTGAAGTGGTACAGTGAATGACTTTAAACGCGACGGATGTTGATTCAATTCTGATTCAGGGGAATGAAATATTAAACATTTTCATCTCCTGACTCTGGCAAATCGCGGCGTTGGGTTCTGTTCTCAACACGTAATGCCCCAAGAATTCGGTGGAATGGGGAATGGATTATCCTAACACTAGGTTCCCAGGTTCCTCTGCCTGCACTGCTATATGCGAGATCACATATTCACACTGAAGCTAAAAAAAATAATAATATAGTAGCTTTTAAAATGGACATTGTACAAAAAAAGACATGAAAAGGTGTCATTGCTAAATACATCATTATGTATAATCATGTCTTGTAACTTAAATTTTATTTAAATGCTTTAATATTTTAACTGAGCCAATTTTTGTCGACTTTTACATTTTTTTGCTTAAACCTCAGAACCTCGTAATGAGATCTTCTATAGAATTATCTTCTCAAACTAAGTATTTATAACTGTGTTTAAGAGAAATTTCATATTATATGTAGTTAGTTATATATAAACTTTATTTATTTTCACATGTACATATTTCTTGAAAGATATAAACGTGAAATAAGAGCCGAATCCCTCCAGAATTCGAGGGAAAGTGGTGATCGAAAGTATCTCAATGGCAAATGGGTGTCATTAGGTTCACAGGTTTCTCCTGCCTAGGGTAGGCTCTAGGGTGGCTGTGATTATAGAAGTTAAGGTATAGCTGGAGGAAAATTCCCTAGTTACTCATATACCTAAAGACTCCTTAAACGGAAATCGAACCTACGTTCATCCAGTATAGATAATTAATTTCACTATGTCGATCTCATAGTTGATATTTAGATAAATATTATTAAAAAACTTATACTGCAGTAAGGCTATAACAGTTATTTTACTGCAGCCACACTGACGCGGTTATGTCTTACATACTAACTGCGGTGTGGTTAGAGATATCTATTTAAAGGTGATATTACATCCGTAGATTATGTTATAAATATAACGGTGCCGAGTTTAAAGAAAACTAAAATATGAAGATTTTTATTTTTATGTAAGCTATCTATCTAAACGAGATGGTCGTAGATTCCATTCCCACTAGAGGAAATTATTGTTATCAATGGACAAAAATGGACAATGGACAATTTTCTGCCTAAGTTTAGACTGAGGACATTTCCTCAAAATGGGGAACGGAGTGTTTTGATACTAGATTTTCTTTGCCTACCCTACTGTAAGACAAATAAGGCGTAAATAATTAAAAAAATAAAATTAAACTTCGCGGAGTTGGCTATGAAATAAGCTATGATACAAAATTGTGAAAATTGATTAATCTCTCCGTTTCTGCCTAAACAGATAACTATTATTACATTGATTAATATTAAAATAAAACATTTTACTTATCTATATTTTTTCATATGAAAACACCGTTATTAAAATATTAATCAAAAGCCATCCACCAACTAGTATTTAATATGTTAAAACCAAGTAGAGCCCGCGGGCTGGCAACACTAAGAACATTTAGGTCTCCTTTATGTTTCCTTAATAGCTGCACGTAATTTACAAGGTAGCTCCAGAATACATTTACATGAGAATGCCATGTTTTATTATTGTTTTCAAATTTAAATTATAATAGCTAGGATTTGGTGAATTTATTTTTGTACTAAGTGTTAAAGTTGGTGTGGTTTAGTGGTTAAATATAGCAAGCACTAGGACAGTTTCCAAGAGGAGCAGATTCACATCTAGCAAGGTTCGAAGTTTTAAAATCATTTAAAGTGTGTTTCTTACCTATATATATACCTATACCTATATGTCTTTTGACAACGATGTATTTAGGCTTTTTATTTGCGTGGTCCTTAAGATGTAACCTGGAAAATCGAGGATTTCCCTTTCCATAGACAAAACTAGGAACCGTAGTCAGTATTATTACTAAAGAAAACTAGACAAAAAGCTCTAATTTAACAATTTCAACAACAACTTTAATGTGAAATAAAATTTTACATACATTCGTAGCATTTTAAGCGAATCCTTTACAATTTGTCAATTAGGTGTTAACTCCCAAAGGTCTGCCCTACGAACCGAACTGAAAGCCCGAATTAACACATACATTACTATAAGCCCGTGTAAAATTAAAAGTTTTTACAAAATTACGATATAAAATGTTGTATTATTAATAAAAGTAGTAATATACAAATAGATAAAAATATAAATAAGTAATTGTTAAACCTAATGTTAAGACACTCCGTTCCTCACTTTCTGCCGAATTCTGGAGACACAGAGCGGAGAAATGGAAATATAAACGTAAATATTTCACTTCCTCGAACCGTCGGAGGAGGAGAACCTAGTGTCAACACATTCCATTGTCTGCCTTCATCGAGTAGCGAAACTGAACGCCACGCTTTACCTTGGGAGAGCGAAACGAAAACAAAATATTCTTCCAAGTTTAAATCGAACCAACAATCATCGCGTTTACAATCAGACACTACCACTGCGCTATAACGGTGTATATTACTATTTTACAACTACTATAGTCAATTGCTATCTAAATACCACAATCCCTATATAAATAACAATAGGAAGGACCGTTCAATGGAAGTTGAAAGACATGTTAGGGTTATTGACAAAACACGTTTTATGAATAACGAAAGAAAGCGATTTAAGTAATTGCTCGTATATTTAGAATTTTTTTTAAGGTTCTACTACAATAAAGGGTAAAATTTGAATGGTCTCTATTTTCTTAATAGAAACGCGGTTTTGTTGTAACAGGTAATTATATTTATAATTAAAATATACTTGTTGTTATTACAAATGTACTTATTTCTTATATTATAATATTTTATTTTAAAAAGTTATTTAAATTGGATTTTCATATAGGTTATTAATTAATGGATAGATAACGTCGTAATGGCTCAGCAGGTCAATGTCAACAACGTGTGACTGTAAACGCGAGGGATGTGAATTTGGTTCCTGCTCGGAGCAATTAATTATTTCCATTTCCTCGCTCTGACAACAAGATAAGGCGTGGTGCTGAGTTTCGCCACTCAACACATAATATCCCGAAAATTAGACCTAAAGTTGAGAAAGGGTATCTTAAAACTTGGTTCCCTTTGTCTACCCTGCGAAGCTGCAGTATAAAGCAACAAAAATCTGAAACGTGACAATTTACTAAGTATAATGTTACATAAACACAGGTGCACTAACGTATCTAATAACGAAGGAAAGCTTAATTAGCAATTAACATAGAATGGAGGACAGGGAGGGGACCACCTATGGATTGTTTTTAAAAATATATCTGTGATGCAAGCAAGCACAGCTGAATTGATTTTAATAAGAATAACACTAAAAGAGGGGGGATAAGTCCACGTACACGAAATTTACATTTTTCTAATACGTTATTTTCTTGCGTGCTTAAGAAATGTGAAATAATTTAAATTACGTCTTCATTAATGGGGAAACTGTATAAGAAAACCTCAAGATAATTAATATTGTTTATAGTACAAGTGGATACAAAAATTATTAAACAAAGCTTTTCGTCTAGAACAATAATTAAATATTTATTTGTATACTTTTACCACAAATAAGATTGGTACCCACAGTCATTAGATCAGCTCAACTTAAACTAAGATCTTTAAAATTGTTTTTGTAAATCAAATGTAATATCTAGATATTGGATGTAGCCGCATCTCGCAGGTACCAATCCCAATTTCATAGAATATTAGAGAAATATTACTTTTTTTTAGTATTTTTGTGTATTTTGTGTGAATTTCTTTTAAATAATTTTGTTTTTTCTAACGAGACTTATTTGTGAGTTAGATTCCCATTCGGAGGAATCATTTTATTTGTTCTACGAATTTTGGATAAATTAACAAAAAATGAAAATAGATATAAAAAGATAATAACCTATTTTTAAAATAGTCTTTCTAACAATAATTTTAAAATAAAAACTAAAAAATGTGTATTTAGTAGTTATTTCTTATTGATATTTATTTCCTTCTATAAGTATCTAAGTGCAACTGAAGTCTTGATGCGTATTTTTCTATTAAAATCATAGAAAATTATTTATAAGTACTATTTAAAGTTTTTACTGAATAATATTGAAGATGATTTAAATATATTACTTTAAAAAACTTTATAATAAGTCATTGTATTACCGTAGTCTATTTTTTTTAGTTTCACTCTGACTTCATTATTTTAGATATATTTCAACATCGCTTCCTATTTCAAGTCTTTTGTTTAAAAAATCTTAAACTTTGACTTCATGGTAGATAATGTTAGAATAGTTGGTCCTAGTTATATATTATTTAAGATATTAATATATTTTTACGCTTTGTCTCGCATATAACAGGGTAGGCAGAAGGAACATAGAGTTAGACACTTCGTTCTCGCCGTTCTCCCGAATTTCAGATATGGTATATGGTGTGGAAGAACTCAACGACGTGGTTTGTCTTACTACAATTAAGAAATAAAGATAATAATTAATTTCCCCTCTTACGGACCGAACCCATAACCATCATGCTCAAACAACCCCTAAGCAATGTTGGCCTTATGAGTACATAACACATTTATTAGTAAAACATCCGTCCGTCAGTCATGTTAAGCGATTGATATTAGCATAAAATGTTGGCGTCCACGTTTCAGCGTTTATTACGTATTTTGGGGTTAATATATTCATAACAGGAATTCACACGGTACCTTACTTAGACTGGATATAGGTAATTTGTATGGAGGAATTAGAAATTTAAATTATGTTTCATTTATGAAATTTCGATATAGTGTGTTGAAATCTATAGTGTCTAATATTTCAAAATGTTATTTCATAATATGTAAAATAAAATACTTTAGAAAACGTTTAATAAGTTGATCGTAGCAAGAATCGAACCTGCGCTTCTTAAATACCTTCCAAGTATTCTAATTATTATCATTTAATAACATGTAGTGAAATCTGCTTCTTTTAGGTACTTAAGTATTATACAGCTTAGTAAAGCTAAAGTGGCAATGGGCAGGCCATATTGTCAGGAGGACCGACAACCGATGGGGAAGAAAGGTCCTCGAATGGCGACCACGTCTCGGCAAAAGGAGTACAGGCCGCCCTCCAACCAGGTGGACCGACGACCTTAAGAAGACAGCGGGAACCCGCTGGATTCAAAGGGCGCAGGACCGGACGGAGTGGCGAGCATTGGGGGAGGCCTAGGTCCAGCAGTGGACCTTAAAAGGCTGATGGATGGATGGAAAGCTAAATATTTTGTTTGATTGAACACTCTAATCTCAGGAACTACTGTAGATTCTAACTGTAGAATTTAGGCAGTCTATTTGTCGAGGAAGCATGTTTCGATTTGCAGGTACAAGTTAGCCTTACATAGCTATACCTAGTTAAATCTGTTTTCATATATAGGCCGCTAATATTGCCATCAAATGCTCATACTAGGTAGTCTGGAACATATTCAGTATTCATCATTTTGACTTAGCCAAAGGCCTTTAATAGTGCCTTTACACTCTGATTAGTAACCGTCNACATTTATTAGTAAAACATCCGTCCGTCAGTCATGTTAAGCGATTGATATTAGCATAAAATGTTGGCGTCCATGTTTCAGCGTCTATTACGTATTTTAGGGTTAATATATTCATAACAGGAATTCACACGGTGCCTTACTTAGACTGGATATAGGTAATTTGTATGGAGGAATTAGAAATTTAAATTATGTTTCATTTATGAAATTTCGATATAGTGTGTTGAAATCTATAGTGTCTAATATTTCAAAATGTTATTTCATAATATGTAAAATAAAATACTTTAGAAAACGTTTAATAAGTTGATCGTAGCAAGAATCGAACCTGCGCTTCTTAAATACCTTCCAATTATTCTAATTATTATCATTTAATAACATGTAGTGAAATTTGCTTCTTTTAATTTCTTAAGCATTATACAGCTTAGTAAAGCTAAATATTTTTTTTAGTTGAACACTCTAATCTCAGGAACTACTGTAGATTCTAACTGTAGAATTTAGACAATCCATTTGTCGAGAGAAGCATGTTTCGATTTGCAGGTACAAGTTAGCCTTACATATCTATACCTAGTTAAATCTGTTTTCATATATAAGTATACATAAGGTACGTACGTATAGGTTAGGCCACTAATATTGCCATCGAATTCTCATACGAGATATTCTGGAACATATTCAGTGTTCCCCATTTTGATTTTGCCAAAGGCTATAGAGCCTTTGCACTCTGATTAATAACCGTCATTCACTAACAAACGGAATAACGTCCTCTTTGATAAATACAAGTAAAAAAATATTTACTACTTTTAGCTGTGTTAAGTAAAATAAAAACAACTAGGTACACTTACAAAATTTATATAATTTATTCTCTCTTTATATTCTCTTCTTCCTATAAATTAATAAATACGTTTTTTGTGTAAAAAAGTAAAATAAAAAACCTTTTACGTAAATCTTGTGAATGAGTTCAAATTGCCACCATTAAACAAATTGGACGAGACAAGTGCGCTAATTGTTACTAATCACATTTTTATCTTCATTAAATATCTCTTCCATTACTTTTTTAGGGTTTTCTAGGATATGGCTGGAAATTTTAATATTTTTTGGGGTTCCGTTCCACGAAAAAGAAAAAAACGTAATCCTTATAGAATTACTGTGTTGTCTGTCTGTCTGTCCGCCCTTCTGTTAAAACCTTTTTTCTCAAGAACTGGTACAGATATCAAGCTGAAATTACTATCATATGACCAGGTCTAACAGTTCCATTTTTTTTCTCTACAATAGACATTATGTTTATCTTGATTCCTCTGAGCCATTTTTTCAGGCAGGTAGAAGAAATTTTCTATAGTATAAATCAATTTGTTCTTAATTTGACCATTTTATTCAACTAAACAAATAATATTTTTATAAACTAGTTGAAAAAACTTATTTGGATAGTACTTTTCCTTCTACTAGGTTACAATTAATTATTGAAAAATTTCCTCGCTTCAGTAACAAAAAAAACCGCGGTGTTCAGTTACGCCGCTCTCACTCATAAACAACGTGGAGATTGAGAAACAGAGTACCATAACAATAGGTTCCACCTACTCTGTTATACAGAAAAAAGGGTGAAGATACATCTACATATAATAATAATAACTTTTCCTTAATTTCCTTGAACCTACACCTATCCAAATAAATTATTAAAACGCCAGATGCTCCACGATAGCGCAGTCTGGAAGCAACAAGCCTTAAATTAAGATGCTGCAGTGCATTTTGTATGCGTCTACCGAGAATTGTAGCTGACTTCACATACTTTTTACGATTCGACGGTAATCGATAAATCTTCCATTTACAGACAAATGTTCGGATACTGAAATAGAACAGGTATAAAAATCTCTTTTACTTACTTTTTTTTAGTTTTTTTTATTTAAAAGAGTAAAAAAATTACATGTTAAAAATATTCTGGCCTTCATAAATATATTGTTTGTTCAGTGGCGGAACTTAGCGCCGCGTTCTCTAATTAAACCAAAGACATAAAAAAACATATAATATATAAACGTATTCTTGAGTGGAGTTTGACACTTCCCAATCCAGACATTACTTTTTTATTTTATTTTAAGTTTATTAGGTAAATATAGATAAGATAAAATGTATTGAATGTTTGGATATCTCAATAGCTTTCTTATCATGTTTTGCGATAGAAGCTTTTGATAATTTCCATTTCTATGTACTTTTTCCCATGCATGTTGTACTTATCATTTTCGGGTGATGCAGTCGAGGCGCAGCGACACTATGACTGTAAATGAAACTGCTAGGGGTTCGATTCTCCATCGAAGTAATTACGTTTTTTACGAGAATATGACTTATCACTAATAGTAATGCTTAATAGGTAACTTTAGACATAAACCTTCAAAAGTCAAAAATCCCTTGTAGTGCATAAAAATAAGATATATAAAATTATATTTATTTACAGTCGTTTATAAACAATTGATGTTCAATTCATTCAGATATATCGATTATGTCACATTATTCCATTCAAATTTCATCAATAAAATGTTTCATACAT
>JAKRZM010001051.1:1858716-1918571 GCA_036379175.1 Heliconius cydno galanthus | reverse complement strand
TTTTTTTCCATACAAACTTTCAACCCCTATTTCACCCCTTTAGGGTTAAAATTTTTCAAAATCCCTTCTTAGTGGATGTCCAGATTACAAAAGTAACCATCTGTCCAAATTTCACGTTTCTACCATCCATAACACCATAGATAACTTATGCTTTAATACAAAGCCATCCAGATTTCAATTTTTTTTCCGGTGAAAAGAGTGTATTAACACTAAGTCTCTCTATCTATCCCGCCAATATGCCTAAAACACGAAAAAATTAAAATAAAAAATCTTTTGTCCAGACTAACAAAATTATAACCAGAATAAGGCATAGATATATTTATTTAATCCCATTTTCAGTTTATTTTATTATCTAGAACAAATATTGATAATAGGCATTTGGACTTTATCCTGTTTCATTTTGATTGTATTTCTGTACCTTTTTTGGGTGTACAATAAAGAGTTATTATTATTATTACATGAATGGATGGTATCCTAACATTACTTAGCAGCCGGGTAGGTTATTCAGGAGAAATAAAGGTAGAGATGTATCTTCTGTAAGCGCGACGGTTTTGGGTTTGATTCCCACTTGGGGGAATAAAATATTCATGCATAGTGAACCTATTGTTAAGACACTCTGTTCTCCATCTTAAGCTGTGCGTTGCTTTAGTTATTTCTTATTAGAGAAAATAAAATGCCAGATTTATTTTGAAAATCTACATTACTCTATTGCTTATTTTGCTTACTGCTCATGAATTTAGTTATGTATAAAGCATATTAAATTATTTTAACATTAATAAAAACAAATATTAAAAGTCTCTAAGTTTAAGGTTATATCTTTGTAAGTTCCTATATAATTACACATTAATAAATAGTTTTTGTCACGCACCTTTTTATAATTATAGCCAAAATTCACGGAAACTGAAATAATTAAATTATAAAAACTGATATGCCTTATCAAAATAAATAGGAACCATTGAAATATTCGTTTAGGTATATATACATATATTCATTTAAAATAAAAAGGAAAAAAAAATAATTGATCTTTTTTATGAAAAATTAAACTCACCAGCATATTTATTCAAATCCAATTAAAAGAAACAATCACATTTCACACAATGTCAAAACAAGTTGAACTTGTGTCACAAATTTTATCAGAGCAAAAAAGTTTTAAAAAGCTGATCTGTCAAATACGACATTCGAATTTCAAAATTCAATTGACGTAACAACCGTATACAGCGATGTTCGGGCAAGTACTGAGTGGGAACGGTTTCCCGCCGTTATATCACACAGAGTAAAAATACAATAATATTGACGCTATGGTGACGCATTGTTCAGTGTCTGGCTGTGAATGCGATGCGATCAGCGATGATTGTGGGTTCGATCTTCACTCAGGGGAATTATTCAACAAGAAATTAAAAAATAAATCTTGTTACTGAGATGCACATAACGGTGTTTTCGGCTAGCCCAATGGGGGTTAGGTTATAATAAAAATAAGGATTTCTAAATTCGACGAAATGTAAAAAAATTGGCTTGAGAAAAAAAACTCTGGTATATTATGGTTACAATTTTTTTACAATATTGATTATCTACAACACTATACATACTATACATGGATGTATCTAGAGATATTTTCCAGAGGGAGCCTTGACTTCAGCTTTGTACTGATATTTTCATATTGAGGTCTTTTGTTTTATCTTACAGACTTATTTTTCTTAATACCAATTCTGGGGTGGGCACCACCGGGCACAAGCTATTCAGGGATAGGCCCCGCACCCCCATTTCCACGCCCAGGTTATCATATAATATAATTTTTTCATATTTTATCAACCATTCTCTATACAAATATATATATTTTTAAGCAAATGGCTAAAATGCACAGATAAATTAAAACTTCTATTACATTTTAGAGCAAATAAAAAGCAAACCAAACCAAATCGTTAAGCAAACATCAATATACATTACATTATTTACGCATGCAATGTGCACTTACTCTATGCCGTGTGTGCCATCTCTTTCTAGTATATATAAAAAGTATATCTATCTCGCTCACGCACTGCAGTACTTCCATAATAATTTTAAACGTTGGCCCAATGTGCCAATGTTGACCAATGAGGTGTTTGAACTTATGAAAGCTTTAGTTTAGTTTATCTATTCTATGGAATTTTGAAAATTAATTATTTTAATTGTTTTATTCAGAGTCACAATGTATCGCACTTACACCAGGATAGACAGAGGGACCCTAGTGTTAAGACACTCCGTCCTCACGTAAAGCATCATTTTCGGGACACTGTGTTGAGTGGTGGAACTCAATGCGGCACTTCTTCGAACAGTGCTAGGAAATGGAAATAAATAAAATAAATTCATTCCTTCGAGTCAGGATCAAACCCACGACCGTTGCGTTTACTGTAAGATGCTGTCCCGAATTCTAATTTTAAACTCAAGTAACTATATCTGTTTAATTTATACATACATATACATTGTACAGTACAATCGACGGATCGTGGTCGCTTAGAAGATATGCTTTCTTAAGTTTCGCGCATTCATCCTTCGGTAAGAAAATAATCAAAAGTAAGAAAAATCCTAAAATCAAATCTGCGCAGTCATTTATAGCTAATTTTAAGATAGCCACGACTCGTCGACCGTACTATAAACTGTATAGGCCAGTATCAACCAAAGTTGGCCCAACACTCTATTAATACTCGACGCAGTGAACTTGGCAAAACGTAATTATTTGTTTTTGCACTTTGTCCGACTGAGTTTGAAAATTAGCAATACTGTACTTTGCTGTATAAAGAGTTTTCTTTCTAGTTTAGTCTTGAATATCACCGGCTTAATGACTTTCTTTGGTGGAAGACAGAAAGAGATTCTTAACATTTTTATAATTTATTTTAAGGCCGTCTATTTGACGTTTGTTTGACGTCGTGCCCCAGTGGTACAAAGGTGTGACTGTAAGTGCAATAGTTGTGGGTTTCACTTCCACTCGAGGAATAAAATATTTAATATATTAATTTTTTCGCTCTTCGAATTTGTGGGAATTCCGTGGAAAGTGGAGAATGTAATTGTTTTAATGAGAACCGAGTGTTTTAACGCTAGGTTCTCAGGTTCTCTGCCTGTGTGTGCGGAATACAGTTTGAAACCAAAAAAATATTTTTTTAGTATAATATATAACAATATGAGTAAATTGTAACAAACGTATAAAAATCTCGACGTAGCTTGATAAGAACGTGTGGCATAGTGGCCGGAAGTGCTGGTTCAAATCGTGCTGGAATTCGGAAAAATATTAATCTGAAACAAAACTATTAAATAATATGTACCTTACAAAAATTACAATAATAAATGGAGAGAATAGTGATATATTCCATCGAAATATATCTCCAGAAGTAAGTATTCAAAATGGGTATCATCGCATCCACGCCGGTATTCCCAATAACAAACCTTCCTAATTGGCACTCAGGTACGTATGAGGGGTTCGAATATACCTTACTCTATGTTTTTTGTATGAATTTTTCATTTCACGTAGTTATTTTGTTGGTGGGAATGTTTATTTGTATATAGAGGTTTCTGTGGTCCAATAGGATAGCGTCTGAATGTGATGATGAATTGTCTTTTTCCCGCTCTGTTAAAACAAAACGCGGGGTTTACTTCCGCTCAATACGCAATGTCTCGTATATTTGGCAGAAAGTGGGAACGGAGTGCCCTAATACTAGGTTCTCTTTGCCTACTCCGCTATATACCTAATACAACTACAAGCTAAAGCCTAGTAATATTGACAAAACATATAATTTTCAAAGAAGAATCTTTAAATTTTGATACTATTATATGATTTTCAACCGATTTCGTGTAATTTTTGGCAATATCACACAAAAACAAGTTAGCGACTTATTATTCAGGTATATGAAAGGTCTTCGTAATGGTTCTCGTGAAAATTTCTCAAAGTAACGTTGCTACCGTATAATTAATCATTCTTAATGAGATTTAGCACTTAGTAGCAAAAAATATGACAGGTAGCTATGTCTTGATGTCGGGCGAATACCGTTCATGTTTTATAATGTTGAATTTAGATATTTTTTGTTTATCAAAATCAAAAACTGACTCAAATTCAAAATATTATTTATTTATATAGACTTGTAAGCAGTTTTGCATTGTCGAATGAGCGTCTAGTTACCAAGTTCGGAAGGCTGCCGTGAAAGACAGTTGCTTTTTCAATATAGATATTTTTTTCAGCGTCACGCTGTATTCCGTATCAGGGCAGGCAGAGGGACGCTAGTGCTAAGACACTCCCCTCCCCATTTTCCGCCGAATTCTAGAGTCAGTGCGTATTGAATGGCGGAACTCAACTACGCGCGGTCGCACTAGAGCGACCAAAAGGAAAATATTAAATATTAGATTCTTTACAAGAATACATTTAAGAATAAAAAAACTACAGCTTATTGTGTTATTAGTAAATACTGTACTATACTATGCATACAAATATAATACTACAATACACACAGTCGTAATCTAATTCTTAAAAATTATTAGAATAAATTTCAAACTCTATAATATCACAATATTTAAATAAGACATAACATAAGTCAAAAGTCGTCTCAAAGTGACATTTCTTAAGAATACCGTTGACTTCATCTCGTGTAAGTTTAATTTTACGTCTGATTAATTTATTTTATCAATTTGTTAATTAGTTTCGAGTAATATATAATCTGGAACAGAGAACAGTGGAATAAGATGGGGGAGGCCTATGTCGAGAGACAACCTGATCAAAAAACTGGATGCTAGAATTAATTACTTTTTAAATGTTTAGTTTTAGTTTTTGAATTTTATTATATAGTTTATTCTGAAATGGTCAGTGAATAAAGGCTTATTTTATTTTATTTATTTTATTTTAATATATACTTAGCGCTTTATTAAATAAATTACAAAGAAAAGAAAGAAATACAGAATATTGGAAGATATGTTTTGCTTATTAAAATGGTTTATCTTATGAATTAATATTATTACTAGATTTATGTGTAATAATATTTTACTGTAGTATCTTTGTACACAAGGTAATGGAAAGACACTTCAGTCTCCACCTGACATCCAATTTGGTGATATTGCATATTGTGTGGCGGTACTTAACGCTGCGGCTTGTCTTACAGGGGCGAGGAAATGATATGATCAAAAATAATTAATCTTCTGATAGGGAATCCATAACTATCATGTTTACAATCTGACGACGTCCTATCGTCTATTTTCTAAATTTAAATAACACATTTTTTTAGCTTCAAACTGTATTTCACACGTAGTAGGTTGGTTAGAGGGAATCTGAGAAGCTAGTGTTGAGACACTCCGTTCCTATTAAGACACTTCCGTTCCCTAATTTTCGCAGAATTCTGATGGCATTGTGTGATGACTCAACTCAACGAATCTTTCTACCTCGTTACCAGAACGAAGTAATGAAAATATTAAATCGTTAAAGAGAATTAATTAAGAGAAAATTAATCGAACCCACAATACAATAAATTTTTTTAATCAATTTTTGACATTTCTACTTTACTTTGTTAATTTATAAATAAATACATTTTATATAATAATGCTTAGTGTCCTCACTGGTTTCTTTATTTAAAATACTGTTTGTCGAGTGGCAAAACTCAACGCTTTCTTTGTAATGCCAGGGTGTTAAAATGAGAAGATTGTTTAAATTACCTATTTTATAAATAATTATTATATATTATTAATAATTTCTTCTCTTTGGAAGAGAATTGAACTTACAATATTTCTTCTGCTACAAAAAAAAACACGTTATTTTAACAAAAAAGAAACACGCGAGTCACACTTAAAATATTTACAGAAAAAAAAAACATTTTCACTTCGAAGCGAAGCGAAGTAATTATATAAAACGTTGAAAATAATTACTTTTTACTACGGATGCTCAAATTAATGAATGTTCGTCACAACTTTTTTGCCAAAGCCCCGCTGGAGTGGAAATAATAGTATTTAAAGGTCAAAGGTGATTAGAAGGGAGAAGATTTTAATAATATTTTTTTGCACACTCATCTCAAGTATCGGATGCTGTGAACTTTAGAGGAAATTTAAGACTTTTTTACGTGTTTTTCTTGTAAAAGTGTTATGGATTTTTCTTTTAGTGTTATGTTTTTAGTGGATAAATGGCTAGAAGCAGCAGAAGGTAGTGTTAAAACATTTTTTACAACGGGGTTTTTTTATATTATTATACATTCGACTTTAAATGCGACGGTTCGTAGACTACTAGGAATGAAGAGAAATGAAGTATTTTTATTTTATTATTTTAACCTGACAAGGCGTAGCTTGCAGTTACTATTTACGTTACTTAACACGCGGTGTCTCAAATTAGGGTAGAAAATGCAGAACGGCCAAACCTGCCTACCCTGCTAGAAAAAACGTATTATTGTTGTTTATTTATGTATTTAAACACCATAGATTTATTTATTAATTATTGTAAGCAGTAAGTTCTACACCATGTATATTTATTATATGAAAATAACCTAAAATCATGATTAACGCTCCATCAAATTGTAAACGTGGTTGTAAATTCCATATCCACGTGGAGGAGCAAATTACTTTTATTTCTTCGCTCTCGTGAGGAGACAAAACGCGGCGTTAAGCTCCGTTACTCATCCCACAATGTCTCGAAGGCGGAAAGTGGAGAGTTTTAAAAGTAGATTCTCATATTCCTGCTATATATGAAATAAAGCGAATATCAAAAACTAAATACAAAATCGATTATAGAAAAAGCTCCAGGCGACACAAGGGCGGGTCGCAATAGCTCTACAATTAAGCACACCGCCTACATGGTACGTCGATGTATTGTAACGCAATACACACGTTTCAGTCTCTGCCCTAATCTTAGTTTGTAGGGCTTCGGCAAAAGACGCCCTATCGAGCTTTCGTCTGACTAAATAAACTGATTAGGCACGCTACGTGTATTATTTTGTTTTGAATAGGGGAAGTTATTAAAATGTTTATTTCTTTTTGTTTTTTTTTAGTTGTTTTGTTTTTTATTATCCTAGTACTACTAGCGCTTCATCTGAACCAAAGTAAGAAAAGGAAGCTTTTAATAAAAAATACATTTTTCTGAGTGGGATTCCAAATAATAATATTTCAATTATTTATTTGTTAATAATATATCTGATTACATATTAAGAAAAAATAAATAATTAAATAAATATTAATAATTTTTAAAGCTAAAATATTTGAACCTTAATAAATAAAATATTCTAACTCTACCACAATGCTACCACACTTAACGTATAATTTCAACACCGACAATATAAACAAACACGAAAGCCCACAATACAACTATCAAAAGATATTCTAAGAAAACTATAATAACTATTGTTAGGATGCTGGATCCTGCATCAAGTAATGGGGGCATGATTGACCATCTACCTATCCTTGTCTAACATATGGAAGACGTTAGTTGTCTCTGTCCCACAGTTGTCACTTGCCGATCAAGCTTTTTTCAACTCATCGCAGGTGCAATTACAGTATAGGTTAAAAATTGAGATGTAGAATTTTTGTTTTATTCGCTATTGTTCAATTTATAGTTTTTTATCCTCCCATAGCAAGGTAAACAGAGGGAACCTGGGAACCTAGTGTAAAGACACTCCGTTTCAAATAAGACACTTTCGATCCCCACTTTTTACCGGAAGCATTGTGTTATGTGGCGGAACTCAACCGCGTTTTGGCTCGTCACCAGAGCAAGGATATGAGAAAGCTTTCTCGAGTAGGAATCGAATCCACAGGTTGTCACACTTATAGTCGCATGCTTACTCCCGGACTGGCCTCGAATTCTTTAGAAATCCAAGATATTATTGTAAAAACGTCAAGATTATTTTATTATTATTTCATTTTGTAATTCCTAGAAATTCAAATATTTATTATTTCAAATTAGCCAAGTAAAATTTTGCTAACGTAATAAAATATATAATGAATATTAAACACGAATTAACACTTATTTTCAGCTTCATCTAACAGCTTAACCGCACTACAGCAACTGACCTTGCACAAGCGCAAAGTTCTTACATCACGTCGTACGTCACGGTAGGTGGGCAGGTGACCAAGAATTTCGTTTTTTTACTTCGAAATTACTATTTTGATAAGCTTCTATTATTTGTTGATCTTCACAGCTTCCGTGGTTCCCTAAAAATGGTAAGGTTTATTTATGTTATAATAAGCTTTCGTGGTGCAGTAGTAAAAGGCAGGGTTAAATACGATAATTGTGGATTCGAATTTCAGTTCGGGTTATTTTTATTTCCCCCGAGTGAAGCGGTTTCACTCATCACAGAATATCTTTAAAATTGTATATGGCGAATGAATTGGTTTAATCTGGGAACCTAGCGCTAAGATACTCTGCTCCTATAATAACACTTCCAGTAACCACTTTCTGCTGAATTCTGGAGGGATGAGTGGCGGATCTCACATTTTCTCCACATCTTGCCTCGTTACTAGTTACTTTCGTTTCCTCAAGTGGGAACCTATAACATGCCACGCTTCTAGTAGCACTACCAATGCAATAAATTGAATGATAACCAATACTTTGTCGGCATCTGTCTAGGATATAACATCCCTATGATTGATAGTAGAGTTCCAGTGTAGAGTTACGAAGTTTATAAATTTGAATATAGCTCAGCGAGACTGTTTTACATGGATTGTGAATGTGAAAGCTTTACAATCAACTTTTTATTTTAAAATTGCTGTATAAATATTTTAATAACATATGGAATAAATCTTTTTATTTTATTAAAGTTAAAGCCATTGCAAAGTATAAAACTCGTCTAAATATAATAAAAACAGTAAAATATGTACGTTTTTTAATGGTATTTTACTATTTCTGTATATGCCAGTCATGAAGCTACGTGTGACTGTAAACGTGATAGGTCGTGGGTTCGATATCTTTAAATGGAATATTTCTTATTTCCTTTTCCTCGCTCTGGGAGCGAGCCAGTTTTGAGTTCCGTCACTCAACATAAAATGCCTTTAGAATTCGTCGTGGAGAAGGAAGAAGCTTAATGGGAAGGAAGTATCTTAATACTAGGCTTCCAGGTTCCCTCGGCCTACCCTAGCCCTAAAACTTAGCCTGAAGATAAAACAGTAGAGAAAATCAAAACTACCTTATTATAAGTGTGAGGAAATAAAAAAAAAATCGATGAGTGAGATCGTATTCATACCCAACGTGTTGGTGTTATACGTTACCATTGTGCCATAACAGGCTCAATATAAAATATTGATATAATAAAAAAACATTTACTTGATACTAGAAGCAAGAAATCGTCCGGATAAATTCAAAGCAAAAGTATAGATATGACAGACACATTTCAAAAAGAAAATAAGTATAATGTTTTCTTCATATACGAGTACACCAAAGAGACGACGAAAATAATTTGAAACACTTTTAAGGTTGAGGTAGGCCCTTCAAATTCCACCATCACGTTACATATATAATGAAAAATTCAACCCCACAGCCTATCTGTCTAGAGGGTAACTTGTTGTCGTCGTTCAAGCAATTATGTTCTTTTGTAAAACTCCCCAAAGACATATTACACTTGAAAATAATAGAGGCTATCATGATGAAGTGGAACACCGTCTTACAGCCAACCCGATGGTTGTAGATTCGATTTTTTTCGTTCGACACTCTGAGAAATAAATTATTTTATATTTCCAAGTTCAGATAATAAGATATAGAGCGGATTGAGCTCCGCGATCGAATACGCAAAGTCTAGAAAATTGGAAACTACATGCGGGATACCACGAAAAGCTAAAAAAAAATGCGATTTTTTAAAGAAAAATATGTAAAAGTAATAATAGCCGTATTTTAATGGAGCTGTCTAAAAAGAAAAGTGCTCTCAGCTTCTTTTTATAGAAATATTTACAACATTTCCCTTTAATAGTATTTTCCATTTCTAAGGAATAAAACAATGGAACAGAACAATTGGAAGGAAACCACGAGCAGTTACTGTCACTTACTCAGGGGATCTTGGACAAAGGAGGCCACCGTTATTGCGCATTTCAAACCTACACTTCAGGCGAGGTGATGGTTACTTACAGAAGTAGCCATTTAGCTTTCCATGGATTCAGCCATTAAATTCTAAAAAGTTCCTTTGATTATGCTTCGTTTTATTATTAGCTTCACGCTATAACTAGTGGTAAAACACTCCGTTACTCATTTTTCGCAGAATTTTATAATATTTTGTGTTTAGTGTAGGAACTTAACGCCATGCTTTATTTTGTTTCTTTTCGAGAGCTAAGGAAAAGAAAATAACTCCCCTGCTCTACGACAGCATCAAGAACCTTTAATACTGAATCTTGTTATAATATAAATTAATTATGAAGTTTTAAAATTTAAAAGATTTCTATTACGTTTTATAATTCTACTCCTTTGTGCTACTTTCATTCTACGTAACATCAAAGTCGTTATAAGCAGTGCTTTACAAGTGAATATACTGTGCAAAAGAATGAAAGTGAATAGAAAATTAGCTTCAAATTGTTATTAAAATATTTTTTAAAGAATATAAGGTACCAGCTTAATTATTCTTTTTATTAAAAATCCTAAAAATATATCAATATAAGGCAAAAGTGTCGCGACACTTAACCTGCAACATGCGACACCCTCAGAAATGTCACTTGACACCGACGACTACTAACCTTTCACCCGTTCACAAAAAATGAATGCCTTATTTGTACTATCGATATTATTATACATATGTATATGTATGTGTGTATTAGTCCTTATATTGTCTAGATTTTTTTTACAACACCTAGTGACCTATTTCTAAGTTTTATTTAAAATTGGTGAAAATTAATTAAGTCATTTTCTGTAAACAATTTTGGAAGATACTGTAAGTAGTAAGTTAAGGTACAGTAAAAACATTATAATAACCATTGATTCTTGATTCGATTGCCAATCGAGGGAATTAATTTCCTCTCCCTGCTAACAAGACAAAGCGCGGGGTTAAGTTCCGCTATTCGTCATGCGGTTTCAAAAATTATACATTATCTCATAAAGGGGCATCCAGTGTTAATAGGATTATGTCTGCTACCCTGCCAGGATAATTGATAAATTAAACACACCTGTCTGGGAAACGTGAAAGTTTGACCTTTTCAATTATTTTAATAGCTGTATGGATCTATTTGAAGTTATTCTAGGGCACTTTTTCTTTGTTACTCAATTTCACCGATATTTATTGACATTTGAAATAAAGAAAGGGAGAGAGTGCAGGTGAAAAATAGTTTATTTCATAATCATCATTTTTATTTAGCTTCCCGCTATATCCCTTATGTAGGAGGGAAATCATAGGGAAACTAGTGTCTAGACACTCCGTTCCCCTCGCACCACCTAAATGTCGAGACATTGGCGAAATCGGATCTCAACAACGCGCTTTGCCTCGACACCAGAGCGAAGAAATGGAAATATAAACGTAAATAAATATTTCACTTCCTCGAGTGGGGATCGAACCCACGATCTTCGCGTTATACTCCCTTGCGCCGCTGCGCCACGACGGGATCAAAAATTTAATAATTTCGGTTAAGATGTCTCCTTGGTTCATTTTAAATTTAATGTATGTATTAAATTTCTTCCTCAAACTATGAACTTTCATCACTGCTTGCACAATTTAAATATTTCTTTATACTTTATGCTACAATATACTGAGTATAAATCATATCATTTTTAAATTACATTCATCGTGACTATATTATATATTATTACAGAGCCTGTACAGAGCCGCTCTGGTGTCCAGACAAAGCGCGGCGTTGAGTTCCGCCATTCAACAGGCAATGCCTATAGATTTCGGCGGGGAGTGTCTTAGCACTATGGTTCCTCTACTCGGCCATATTCGAAATACAGCCTGAGGCAAAGGAAAGTACATATATAAAATATCGTAGGAGAAAATTAAGATAAGTACAGTCCACGAAGTCTTAGGTATGTTCTTGATGATAGAACGGAACCAGAGCGAGTCCGATGTAGAAGAATTGATTAAAATTATTAATATTTTCATTTCTTCGCTCTGGCACCAAGGCAAAAGCCTGACATGGAGTTCCGCAACACGCAATGCTTCAACAAATTCGATGGAAAGTGGGGAACGGAATAAACGGAGAAAAAGTATTGTATGTAAGTAAGTCTAAGCATATCTTATGAAAAATAATATATTTCATTATTAAAATCTACCATTTTTTCCCCTAATTCAAATATATAAAAATTTAAAACACAGTAAATACATACGAGTAGTATTACCTACATTTCAATACACAATTTCGTAATCCGTTTATATTATTATATTACGTAGGTATGTTAATTAATATTTATAATCTTATTGTCATTTTCGACAGTGGCGCGTTTTATAATTATTATGTAAATTTCATTTGGGACTATATTAAAATTGTATTAAAGAACAAATTGTATAACGAGCGCAGTAGCTTATAATATATTGTGGAAACAAGGTTTAATAGATAATTCAGTTGGGCCATTTCTAAATATTATAAAGGTCATAGGTTCAATTCTCAAGAATATATATATATATTTAAAAAACACAAGTCCTTCATATAACAGGTTAGGCCCAGAGTTAGAGATGGTGGCTTAGAGTCTAAGCATACTAAATCCTCATATTATAGTAGAGAATACAAATCCAATATCGAAATTGTAAGAATCTTCTGATAATTATACATAAAATATAATCATATTTTTTAAAGACGTTTTTAATCTGGTCTCAAAGTTTACTTAATGGTATTTTAGGCACTTTAAGCATCGGCTTTATATATATATATATATATATATATATATATATTGCAGGGTTAGCAGAGAGAACCTAACAAGAAAAGTCTCCGTTCACCACTCTTCGTCCATTTGTCTTATAACCAGAACCAGTAAATAAAATTTTGATGAGTGTGAATCGAACCCGCAACTACTTTACTTAGACTTTATACCAATATATGAAATTATATGAAATATACGAGACCTGGTTCCAGAACAGAGATTCACTGGGACGTTAAAATACACTATTCAGTTACACAATTAGGGCTCGGACGGGAACAGGAAAGCTATTACATACTAATTTCCAAAGATAATTCGAGTGTAAAATTCTCCTCTACGGAAACTAGCACAAAGCGAAAGCCCCGTTTACAAATTAATTTACGTTAAATGCTACTACCCCTGAAAGTTATCTCGGCCATTTTGATTTTTAGCACTTTTGTCTCAATTTTTTTGTTTTTTTTTATTAGTTTGCATCAGGGTATTAATATTTCTTACTTCTTACTAAGAACTTGATAATTTTTTGGGGTTCCTTACCTCAAAAGGCTACAAAGGAACCTATACCAATTATCTCGAAAGCAAGGGGATATAGGAAGGTGAAATTAATATTAAATAATTAGGTTTACGGTCCATTAGAACACGTCTACTTTGCATCCTTTTTGCTGCATTTTGTATGGAATACTTCGCGCGTCAAAACCTATATAACCGTGGACCCGTGGATCAACAGTTATGAAATTTTGCAAGCAGAGAAAACTCAATACAAATAAAAGAAAAAAATATAAAAGTGCAAATTTAAGATTGAAAACGACACAATCAAAGCCTGTTATTTCACAAAGATCTAAAATAAATGAGAACTTGTTGTACAAATTGAGAAAAAAAATGAGAAAAATAAAAATTTACACTCGGAGAATCTGACTCGCACTTTACCGGTTTTTAAAAATACACAGAAAAATTAGGTATCGTAGGCATCATTTATTCATAAAAGAATATACGAGTAAAAAGGTAAGTATTTATTTAATTATTAATTAGATTTTAATTTACATGGAAAAAGGAAGCTAAAGTGTAATTATATTATTTTACTTAAGAACAGACGACCTTGCATTACTCATAATATTTTATTCCATTTTCATTCCCTTCTACACTTTTTATTGAGTCACTACGCAACTCAACGCTGCACTTTGTCACATAATATATACCTTCTCCCGAGTAAAAATCAAACCCGCTACCATCAGCGCCATCACACTACACCATGACGACGTTTTATTAAGTAATTTATTCATTTGTTTTCATAATTCAATATTAATTAATTTCGCCCCGTATTCGCGGTTCGTCGAGCTTTGTATTAAAATTTCGAAACAAACGATTACGTCATATAACATTACTGACACGACTGACAGTTCATTTGCGTCTTTATTAGTGTTTATTTGTGGTTTGGAAGTCTTTTTGTTCAAGAGCTTTTTGAGCTTTTGTACGAAAACGGATGTTGATGAGAGCCAAGTTTTTATTATTTACTCTAATTAACTTAATATATGAAATAACTTTTTGCTCAGATTATTGTGTTTAGTCGAGTAAATAAGGATAAAATAAGTTGTTTATTTGTTGAAATAATTTATATGTATAAATTCTTTCTTTCTTACTAAAAGGAAACTAATGGATTGATGCAAAGCCAAACTAATGGATTACGAAAGTTTAAATTGGGTAAGTAGGTTGGGAAGTATAAGGGAGCACCAATAAAGATCGAAAAATCAAATCAGCTTCACGCTGTATCTCGCACACAGCAGGGTAGGCAGAGGGAACCTAATGTTAAGATACTCTGTTCCTCACTGTTTGCCGACTTCTGTAGGCATTGCGTGTTGAGTGGCCTCTCGTTTCTCGCCGCGCTTTGCCTCGACACCAGAGCGAAGAAATAGAAATATAAACGTAAATAAATAATTCACTTCCTCGAGTGGGGATCGAACCCACAACCGTCGCTCTTGTGCCGCTTCGCCAAGATGGCCTCAAATTATTGAAAATCATCTTAGCACTAAGTTCCCCTCTGCTTAGCCTGCTATGCGTGATAAAATTTCGAATTGAGAGAAATAGGAATTTATAACAATACTAAGGTTAAATTTCAATAGAATCGAATGAAATTTTAGCAATCTCTAACTTTTTATGTCTATAAAAACAAAATTGTTATAAAGAAAAGGTATGTTTACAAATTTTTCTTATAGAATGCAGTAAAGATCAAACTCTTACAAAACCCATACTAATAATATTCCTTAATATCTATCTACCAATCGCTCGTAAGAGCATAAATGAAACTTAATACTCTCATATTGATACGTTATCGATAACAATTGGTGCTTATACGATTTATATCGATTTTACTGTTTCGATTTCTCTTATTATTATCAAGATTATAGCTTTGTTATAGCCCTTTTAAATATTATAAGGTTTAAAAGTAGAGCCTGTATATAAAACAGAATATATATATTTTTTTTTTATATAAGTTTTATTAAGAAAAATAAAATATTCGGCCCACAAATACACAACGCGGTGTTGAGTTCCCACTACTACCATGAAATTGGTGTAGAGCCCTCTATAGGCAAGTCCAACTCGCACTTGTCCGTTTTTTGTTTTTATCTAAAGTTGTTATGATTTTAAATTGTTCTTAAAATTCTAATTAAAAATCAAACAAGTCTTTTCATATAGCAAAAACTTAGACCTGGGAATACACAAATTGCTAACGCATTATTTAATATTAATTAAGAGTTTTTGAAAACTCCTAACCCACGCTATACAAATTCGAAAATAAAACGTTCAATTGCAATCACATTACTAAAAGAAATACTAGATTTGTATGAACTGTCTAACATTAAATATGAGCGCTAAGACCTTAAGAACTAAAGTTCAAAATAGTTCTAACATAGTTCTAAGTACATTGGTTTTGAACCCTATATTGTCCAGTTCAAGAGCTTTTAGTCTTTAGGAAATTTGGATGCGGGTTATACGGGCGCTACCATAAATGACTTGGCGTTTGATGTTCTTCTCTATACCTACATAAAATTCGAATTTTACGATTTAATTTACGCCCACAAACAGAAGCTGGAAGAACCGTAAAATATATTAACTACCGTCTTCTGTTTTAAAGTTACATTATAGATTTTTACAAAAGATAAATTTCGTTTTAACATGCTATGGTTTTAACTGGGATTGTTTTTTTTTTCAATTTCACGCTGTATCCCGCATATAAAAGGGTAAGCAGGAGGAACTTAGTGTTAAGACATTCTGTTTTCAGAGGCCCGGGTTCAAATTCCGCTCAGAGTTTTATACATTTTCTAAATAAATATTTTTCTTTCCTGATTGTCGAATAACACTTTAAAAATGTCAAAATAAGATGTTTGATTTACTTATTTATTTTTTATTCAGTTATNGGTTATACGGGTGCTACCATAAATGACTTGGCGTTTGATGTTCTTCTCTATACCTACATAAAATTCGAATTTTACGATTTAATTTACGCCCACAAACAGAAGCTGGAAGAACCGTAAAATATATTAACTACCGTCTTCTGTTTTAAAGTTACATTATAGATTTTTACAAGAGATAAGTTTCGTTTTAACATGCTATGGCAGTCGTTACTGGGTTTGTTTTTTTTTCAGTTTCACGCTGCATCCCGCATATAGAAGGGTAAGCAGAAGGAACCTAGTGTTAAGACGTTCCGTTTTCCATTTTCACCAGAATTTGATTAGAATAAGAATTTCGACGTAGCCTGATGAGAACGTATGGCTTAGTAGTCAGAGCGCTTGGACGGTTTCCAAGAGGCACGGGTTCTAATTCCGCTACGTTCAAAATTTTATACGCTTTCTAAATAAGTAGTTTTCTTTCCTGAGTGTCGAATAACACTTTAAAAATATTAAAAATAAGTTTTTTGATTTACTTATTTATTTTTTATTCAGTTATATTATTTATTTATTTTGTCTGTAGAATCATATCTAAAAGTTCTAACGCTATGTAAGCTTGCATTTGGCAGGATTATTGAAATCTGTATGTATGTGAAATACGAGGGGCGTTGAAACATCTATTTGTATGAAGTAGGGGTCCACGCCTTTTTCTACTTGTTTCATGCAAAAAATATGAAAACTGGATGAAATATACATTTGAAATTATCTAAAACAATGAAAATGGATTTCGTAGTTTAAAAGCTGAAGACATAAATAAAAAAAATTGAAAAATTTTAAATTACTCTTCTTAATAACTGCTCTGGGGTACCCAGTTCAGATGAGATGCGATGAGACGCTTTTGCTCTAGACCCCCCGGATAACATACCAACATGATATCCGTAAGTAATCCTAACCCTACAATCTCCCCAATATAAATCCACATAAGAACTAAGTGTAAAACACTACATAAATACATACCTAAGAAACTAAAGGAAAAGATTTTCAAAGAAAACAAATTAAGTGCTAGAAGCTTTAGACGGAAGACCGTTAATAATAACAGTAAAAGTATTAACTATTTTAATGTTTTAATACAAAGCTTACCACGAGCAACGATCCGACGGTCTAACCTAATTTACCTACGATAAAGTAGAATATAAATAGTAGAGATGTTTGTTGTTTGTATCGATAAATTGGATTAAATAAAATAAATTTACAATTGTAAACATTACATTGTGAGTTGGATTGGCCCTTTTGGCGGGATTAAATACTATATATTTTTATTTCTTCGCTCTAGTAACGAGGCAAAGCTCAGTATTGACACGCAATGCTTCGAGACTTCGACGGAAATTGGGAGACAGAAGTATCATAGTCGGGAAAACATTAGGTTCCCAGGTTCTCTCTGCCTACTTTACAATGTACAGGTACGGCGTAAAGCTAAAAAAATTAATATTGATATTAAATTGCATTTGCACAAAGAAAGATAATTTAAAAAAAAATAGACTGATGTAAAAAATAGACGAATGAAATGGAGAAATTCCAGTCGTTGCTTTTAATATTCTACTCACTGTGTCCAAAATTGAAAAGTTCTGTTTCCTTCATATGATATAAGAGTTACTTACAGAAAAAATATTATATTATTTTAAAATAACAAGTTGTATGTAATATATCGACAAAATAGCTACACATACCTTTATATGAGAACCAGTCCATCCCGCCTTTACCGTAAAATCGGTATAAGAGGGATAATTTGCTCACTAAAAGTATTTATATATTATAAACTTAATAGCCGTTTTAACATAAAATATTTTATGATACAATTAAGTAATTATGTTTTTTTTTTATTTAAACAGATTCCTAGCATTTTGCGGGTAAAGGGTCATATCACCTTCATTTACAAAGGAATTTTGTATACCTTACGTTTCACGCTTAACCCTACATAGAATAGGGTAGGCAGAAGTAACCTAGTGTTAAAACACTCCATTCCTACGCACTCTCAAACCTTCGAGGTATAGTACGTTGAGAGGTGGAACTCAACGCCCCGCTTTGTCTTATTATCAGAAAAAGAATCGGATACAATACGTTGTCTCTCATACATAGATTGAAACAAAATTGCCTTTAATAAATATAAATAGCTTTACATTGTATCCCGCACACAGCAGGTTCGGCAGAGGGAACCTAGTGTTAAGACACTCTCTTCCTCATTTTGCCGCTGAATTCTGGAGAATGTTGCCAAATTCTGAATATTGTTTCTTCTGTGTATATAAGCTTCTTGAAATAATAAAAAAGACTCTTACTTTTATGTCATAATACACTTTTACAGCATGAAAACCAACACCTACATTCACCATTCCGCGTTCAGCGTTCGACGTTGGTGCACGTACGTTTGCTATATCCCTACCAGAGCGCTTATTCACTGGTCTAGTGATGTATGGATACGCCATCGATAAAAACCTCATCGACCAATTATCGATATTATGGATCGGTTTTTAGTAAAATCTTCCTCTACTGAGAGTTTAAGCTCTAAAAGATCAGCAGAAGATTCACAATGGCGAACTGCAAAACGCATAGCGGTACTTCGTGACCCGAAGAAGTTTGACAAAAGCCGAGAACTGCCTGTGCATAACAAGTTCAATGTACTCCCGTTAGATGGTGAACCAGGAAGTCAAGATAATGAAANGATATTTTTACGCAAAATATTGAATTGAATACATAACATACAACTCGTTTGAATCTTAATTACGTTGTTTAATAAGTTCTTAACCTACAGTTTGTAAACTTTTGGAGGCGCCTTATTAGCCTGATAAAGTACCTTTCTTTTAAATTATGTTAACAACATATTTTCTAGCTTAAGTTATGTTTGTTATCTTACTTATTTATCAATAAAGAATTTTAAAAACAAAACAACACCTACAATATTTCATACCTACACCGTACAGGTACCTACCAATAAATTTCAACAAACTATTTCACCTAGTACCTACCTCTATAAAAAAAGTATTAAACGAATCCACCCCAGCATCATAAATCTAACTTAACTTCAAAGTAGCACCTTTCTTTGTGATATCATGGGGAAAAGTTTCAATAACATGCTTTATTCCATATAACAAGACATACAAAACCTGATCTCTAGACAACGTTCTCCGCTTTCCGCCCAAATTAGAGATCGCGGAAGTCGCCTATTGCCTTATCAGCTTCAACATAAAAATAATTTAAACTAAAACCATTCCACGACTTTGGGGTCGTGGAATTTGACTTTGACACCAGTCGCTTTTACAATATGAGCAGTCGTACCAAGATTGTCTCGTATGGTCAACAGAATATATGAAAACCAAAACCTGATCTGAACCCCCATCCTCCAAAAAAAAATTACTTATATTAAGCTCCAAATACCTACTGAACGAAGTAGCATAAATCTAAGTTAACCCCAAGTTCGTAACTTCAACAGCCAACTTAATTCAACCCGACTATAACGGTTACTGTATGTATATGTTTATACAAACTTTAACTTCACCTGCAACTATCAAGTTTGGTTGGGTAATATGGTACTTAGAAATGACCGAATTTGCGTATTATTATTTAACTTGCGCCCTAATAAATGTTAGTAGCTGTATATCGACCCATATATTAATAAAATCCCGCATGGAGATATGTAGGCACAGGCGACCTAGTGTTAAGACATTCCTTTCCCTACGCACCGCCCAATTTTCGAGACATTGCGTAACACTCTGTGGTGGAACTCAAAGTGAGGAAAAATAGAAACTTTCTTTTACTTTTTAAGTACATTTTTATATTATCTTTAAAAACAAAAGAATACAATGCCTCCAGTATTCGGCGGAATGTTGGAGCGGAAGTGTCCTAATAAGAATGCAGTATCCAAGGGTGCCCAGGTTCCCTCTGCCCACCCTGATGCTATGTGCGTGAAGCTAATAATTAATTAGTATAGAACAAAAGAAATGAATGATGAAATTAAATGAACCAATAATTATACCAGTGCTTGCTATACTTTTTTAGTTTCAGCACTGCATTATAACGGAACCTTTACTATGTAAATGTAATAGTGGTGTTCCTATACACGCATGTATATTTCAGTGGACGATAAGGTCTATATTAACATGTCAAACACGAGCCACGAGCAAGTTAGAAAGTACACCACTGAATCCTTTATGAGTGTTGTAAATCTAGTAAAATCGTAAATTTTGCTGGCTGACCCGAGGAAAGGGCCCGACCCTTTAGAGTTTAGATGGATACAAGCCCTTACCAAGCGATTTTAGTGACAAAGTCGAATAGTTTCTACTTTGGAAAATACTGATTTATTGTTTAAAGTCATGTTACTCTTGGTGACAAATATAGTTTTTATGTATAGTTTTTATGGAAATTTATATTATTGAGGCCAGTCGTGATGCAGGAGCATAAGTGTGCGACTGTAAATGCGACAGGGTTGTGGGTTCGATTCTCACTCGAGTAAATTAAATATTTGATAATTTCATTTCCTTGCCAGTAACGAGGCAAAGCGCGGCGTTGAGTTCTGCGTAACGTATCTTAGCATTGCGTTCCAAGGTTCCTTCCTAGCGTGAAACTAAAAAAATAAAGGAAAGATGCCGATGTTACATAATCGAATTAATAACCTCGTCCTTGATAGAAACGATAAAAAAAACGAATTATATTAAAATTATATAACCATTAGTTCCTGAGTTAGCAGGTTCGACCAAACGAACTCTTCAGCTTTTAAGTATAGACAATATTATTTTCGGCAAATTTAAAGGACAACGATAGTAGTGCTAGTGACAGCAAAGATGTAGGTATAGCTGAAGCAGATCGCGGTCTGAGCCCATTTAAAATTCCAATTCAGACCCTTGATTAGGAAACCACTTCCTTTCAAAATCTGAATCGCCTTGAATTTTAAGCGTCTTCAATTGAAACTTGCATAAATTGTTTATTTACATAAAGATTACTTTAGTTTTAGAATAAAATATATTGGTGTGATTAAAGCTCATTCTAAGTAGTACTTAATTTCTAATAAAAACATTTCCTAACTAAGTGGCTGACAGAATAATAGCTCAACCATAATAACTACCAGACATGGAAAACTAAAATTTGGCATATACATTCCTTGTGGAATATTGTGAATTTCATTCATACCTTGTAATCTATAAATCTAATGGAAACGATATCTCAAGATCGGTCTCACATATGAAAGCGAATTGTAAATGTGGGCCTAAGAAAGCGTATTAGTTACATCTTTAAGTGTAAATTTATATAGGTGGCCGTCTTGAAGCAGGGCTATATCATATCTGAAAACTCACCTGCTCTGCTATATGGTAAGAGTTGTACAACTGTTTCATAAATAACCCGTTATCGTTGAGCTACTTCAAAATTCTTATACATATAATTATAACATTTTTGTGCAAGTATTTTTCTTATTATAATTTAATAACACTATTATAATATTATAGATATGAATTATTTTACCATTAAACTATAATTATATTCTTCTATATTCAATATATATTATATTAAAAAAAACTTCAGCCAAAGCTCTCTTCTTGAACTCCCTTTTAAAAAGTGCAATCATGTCAGATCAACTTATAAAACTTGGTTTATTTTGATGAAATTGTGTACGTTATGGAAGATCTCACCTCATTTTTTCGTAGCAATTGTGGTCCTTATACTATCGTTATAAGGGTCACAAGTTTTACACCTGAAACTTTTCTATTTATGTGAACGTAGCTTTTATTAGGGTTCTTTATATGTATATAAAAGTAGGTATGTTTATATATTTAAACCTTATTAAATAAATCGGCGAAAAGTGAGGGGCAGCATGGAGTGTCTTAACACTAGGTTCCCAGGTTCCCTCTGCCTACCCTGCTATGTTTGGAATACAGCCTGAAACTATATATTTTTGAATAACTAACGTTTCGAATACTTTGCAGTAATCAACGGGCAGACTTGGATCTGCCATTGACCAATGACTACGAAGGAAAATGAAAGAATTTCATTTAAAATATTAGTTAGTTCTGTGTCAAATGGTAGAACTGGATAATTGTTCACATATAATGAATCCCCTAAACAAGAATTGAACCCATAACCATCATATCTACAGTCAAATTGACTATGCCATGATAGTGTAAAAATATAACAGAACCANATTTTTGAATAACTAACGTTTCGAATACTTTGCAGTAATCAACGGGCAGACTTGGATCTGCCATTGACCAATGACTACGAAGGAAAATGAAAGAATTTTATTTAAAATACTAGTTAGTTCTGTGTGCAATGGTAGAACTGCATTATTGTTCACATATAATGAATTCCCTAAACAAGAATTTAACCTATAACTATCATATCTACAGTCAAATTAGATGATAGTGTAAAAATATAACAGAACCATCCCAGCAAAATCCGTTCATACTAGTCAATCAACAAGTAAATCTTCTATTTTCTCCCTTCAGTTCGTTAGCACTGTATGTAATTCCGTACATCAGTATATTGCATTCGAGAGCCGAGTATATGTAGACAGCAGTCGTAGTTCCTTTGGACTGCACCAAGTTTGAAGAACTCTAAAACATGTGGTTTAGTTTTGCTATCAGTGCTTAGTTCAAATTAGTTTTGGAACAAGCTGTAGCTTTTACAATGTATTAAACAGTAAGTAAGTACATATTAATTATTTGGTAAAATTGAGGGTAAATTATCTAGGTTAGCCAAAACCGTATGATAAATATATAAAAATATAGAAATATTCTTTTGATAGACTTTATAAATAAATAAATAAACCTAAAAAAAACTGCTTACAATGACATTCCATTAGACATCCCTTTCATCTATATACAATAATTTTATTTATCTTCTTCTTTATTATTTTATATTCATCTCCTGTAAAATGAGTAGTTTGGGAAACTGCAAAATATCTTCTCGCTCAGTATACCTCAGTGCCTGAAGTCAAAAATGTTCAATCAGTGTGTGTTGCCAGTGTTAACTTATGGTGCTGAGACGTGGTCTTTCACCGCAAGCCTTATCCACAGGCTTAAAGTCGCTCAGCGAGCGATGGAGAGAAGTGGCAATGGGCAGGCCGTATTGTCCGGAGGACCGACAACCGATGGGGAAGAAAGGTCCTCGAATGGCGACCACGTCTCGGCAAAAGGAGTACAGGCCGCCCTCCAACCAGGTGGACCGACGACCTCAAGAAGACAGTGGGAAAGACCGGACAGAGTGGCGAGCATTGGGGGAGGCCTATGTCCAGCAGTGGACTTTAAAAGGCTGATGGATGGAAAATGAGTATCAATGTCAATTGTAAACTGCAAAATCATGTATTGGAACCCAAAATACACGAGTATCTAGTATGAGAACTCTTATATAATATAACAAAGAATATACATACTGTTTGTTTATTAAATTCTATAATATTAATTTTATTTATCACCATATATTTCCCACTTTCAAGCGAAAATCCAAGCATATCATTCAAAATACATAAACAATACAAGACAAGCTAATAATATTATAATTTACATTCGCACACTCGTATAAAACGACCCCGTCTCGTACAATATGACCATTAAGGCGAGTGCAGACAATACAAAAGACGTTGTAATTTACACCTTCTAAAATATGTATGTACGTTTGTGTATGATATACAGTGTTATCTCCGGTATAAACAATGACACATTGAAATTGCACCTCTTAAATGTACTTTGGGGATTAAGGTTAGTGCACATTTGTGAATTAGGGCTTTTATGGTGTTAGCTCAGTTGTCGGTGATTTCGTTGTTTGTGATCACGCTGTAGGCAAAGGGAGCCTAGTGTTAAGACACTCTGACCTAATATTGGCTGTTTATCGCATTTTTTTATATAGAAATAAAAAAATGGTTAAAAATATTGGGAATCATAATACCCTCATTCTAAATGAAAGTATATATTATAATTATGCAACTAAATTTGAAACTATGCTGAATTTGAATAATTGCAATTAGTACCTATTTCATTTAGCTTATGGAATCTCATTTACACATAAAATGGACATATTTGGAGCACTTCATTAATGCAGATGTTCTCTTGTTTCTGTTGCTAAAAAGTTCAAATAAACATTAAATATGAAACAAAATTCTATAAAACTTCTTATAGACACCATATATTTAAATTTATATCTTCATTTCTTCACTCTGGTGTGGATAAAGCGCGGCGTTAAGTTTCGTATCTTAACCCTAGCATATCTTCCATATCTATCCATTATCATCTTCCGTATCTTTCCCTCTGCCTACCCTGCTGTGTGTGATACAGATACAGCGTAAAGCTGATATGATTTTAAAGTTTTTTAAAATCTATAAATACCTATTTACCATAATTTTCTAATAAATTAAGAAGATCAAAACGAGGAGATCAGACTATAAATTATATTAAATTCTAGTGGTAATAAAAGAAAAAATAACAAGATGTTACCTCATGTAACCTCAGCTTTACATGCAGTGTATTCATAAATAGTTAGAATATTCCCAGAATAAGCTTAAACGTAGACTTTGTCGATGCATATTAAGACGACAGTAGAACATGAGATACGATAGTGGTTATCTATAATAGAGGTATAATATGTAATATCTTTATATTAAGCTATGGCGCAAGCATGCTACAGTAAACACAACGGTTTTGGGTTCGATTCCCATTCGGAGAATTGAAATATTTATTTTCATAACTCTGGTAACAAGACATTCATTCAGGTCTTGAGAATTGGGCGAAAAGTGGAGAACTAAAGTGTCTCAATGAGTACAACATGTCGTAATACTAGGTTCCCAAGTTCCCTCTGCCTACCCTGATCATATTAGATTAATGTATTCCAATTCGACGAAGCCACAAACGGAATTCTTCTCCATCTCGCCTTTAAGATTAATCTAGTGCAAAGACACTCCGCTTCCCACTTGCGGCCAAATTTTCGAGATATTGCGTGTTGAGTGACAGAACTCACACATCGCCGCCACATCTATCAGAGCAGGTAAATATGGTAAATCAAAATATAGTAATTCTCACTAGCGCGGACCGAACTCATAATCTTCGCGTTTTCAGTCGGACGCTGTCACTGAGCTACGGCCCCTACAGCCTCAATTCTATAAGTTTAAATAAAACGTAGAAAAAGGAATAAAATATCACAAATCCGAAAATAAACACATAAAAATAACATAAAATGTTAAAATTAACACATAAATATGACCAAAACGTATTTCGTCCAGACATTCATAGTTCAATTACGCTCACCACCCGACCACGCTCTACTGACTTTAAATGCGCTATATAAAGCTTTTAAACAAACATCAGTTTTCATTGTTTGTATTTTATATTAACTAAAGCAAATTGTCATATGAGGCCTTCGAGGAATGGATTACGCGCGGCGTTGAGTTACGTCATACATGAAGTCGTTAATTGGAGCTTAAAGTTGATGAAGGATTGTGTAAACACTAGATTCTTCGTTACTTACCTGCTATGTTGCGCAATTCTGATATAATTTATAGCTTCATTACGCTGTATTACGAGCATAGCACGTTAGGAAGAGGGAACCTGGGAACCCAATGTTAAGACAAATTTTTTGCCTGTCCATTATGAAACTTCTGTTCCCACTTTCCGCATATTCATATTCTTGTTCCAATGCGTGTTGAATACCGTAACTAGACCCCGCACGGAAGTGAAAATATTAAAAATATATTACATTCCCCTAAATGCGAATCGAACCCACAACAGTTGCGTACCCCCTATACGACTGTACCCCCGATTCTGAAATAATAAATATACTAATATACGTTTAATTTAAGCCAGCTACCAATTAGTATAAGCATATATGGCTGAAGACAACTTAATCAAGACACTGTCGATTTGTTAATTACCGAGCAACACTGTAATCTGTCTGTTGAATTATCTCGTGTTATCTATAAAGGGAATAACATTGGAATAAACAATGTTAATGATGTTAATACGAATTCTTGTATTAAAATCCATATAGCGGAGTACCTAGTGCCAAAACACTCTACTATCTGCCCCAATTCGAGACACTTGGCGTTGAGAAGCGAAGCTCAACAATCCATTGCACCACGATGACCTCGATATTATTTGTATTGAAAATATTATTTTCGTACCGATGTAGATATAATAACATTTTTGTTTCTTCGTCATTAGATTTCAGTTTTTTTTTATTTGAATGAGCATATTTCCCATTTGTACCATTGCTTCCAAGTCAGAAGCTGATGGGTGGGTTCGATGCTCACTCGAGGCAATGAAATATTTATTTCAAATTTATATTTTCATTTTTCGCTCTGGTGTGCGCAAGGCGCGGCGGTGAGTTCCTCCACTCGTAATGCCTCCAGAATTCAGCGGAAAATATTTTAACACTAGGTTCCCTCTGTCTACCCTGCTTTGTACGGGATACAGCGTGAAGCTGAAAAAAAAATATATAGTTATAATATACATTGTTAGAGGTAAATGAAAAACGCTGTATTTTACCCGGATCCATTCTAAGCATGTAATCTATTTTTGTTTATCTTACCTTTTTACCGATCAATCTCCTCCGTCCGTTCTCCGCTCAACTTGACTGGTGAAGTGATTGCGCACTATTATCATGTTTTAACAGCCAATAACTAAATATCTGATATTATTTTATAATATTTACAAAGGTGGTACAATGGTTATACAATTAAAAAATACATGAAGGAGTCAAAATCAACATATATATAATATANCTTTCCGCATATTCATATTCTTGTTCCAATGCGTGTTTAGTACCGTAACTAGACCCCGCACGGAAGTGAAAATATTAAAAATATATTATATTCCCCTAAATGCGAATCGAACCCATAACAGTTGCGTACCCCCTATACTGCTGTACCCCCGATTCTGAAATAATAAATACACTAATACAGGTTTAATTTGAGCCAGCTACCAATTAGTATAAGCATATATGGCAGAAGACAACTTAATCAAGACACTGTCGATTTGTTAATTACCGAGCAACACTGTAATCTGTCTGTTGAATTATCTCGTGTTATCTATAAAGGGAATAATATTGGAATAAACAATGTTAATTATGTTATACGAATTCTTGTATTAAAATCCATATAGCGGAGTACCTAGTGCCAAAACACTCTACTATCTGCCCCATTTCGAGACACTTGGCGTTGAGAAGAGAAACTCAACAATCCATTGCACCACGGTGACCTGGATATTATTTGTATTGAAAATATTATTTTTGTACCGATATAGATATAATATCATTTTTGTTTCTTCGTCATTAGATTTCAGTTTTTTTTTTATTTGAATGAGTATATTTCCCATTTGTACCATTGCATCCAAGTCAGAAGCTGATGAGTGGGTTCGATGCTCACTCGAGGCAATGAAATATTTATTTCAAATTTATATTTTCATTTTTCGCTCTGGTGTGCGCAAAGCGCGGCGGTGAGTTCCTCCACACGTAATGCCTCCAGAATTCAGCGGAAAATATTTTAACACTAGGTTCCCTCTATCTACCGTGCTGTGTACGGGATACAGCGTGAAGCTGAAAAAAAAAAATATAGGTATAATATACATTGTTAGAGGTAAATGAAAAACGTTGTATTTTACCTGGATCCCTTCTAAGCATTAATCTATTTTTGTTTAACTTACCTTTTCACCGATCAATCTCCTTCGTCCGTTCTCCGCTCAACTTGACTGGTGAAGTGATTGCGCACTATTATCATGTTTTAACAGCCAATAACTAAATATCTGATATTATTTTATAATATTTACAAAGGTGGTACAATGGTTATACAATTAAAAAATACATGAAGGAGTCAAAATCAACATATATATAATATATTAAATTATTTGGGACAGGTGAAAAATATATGGAATATAGGTAATTTTATTTGACAGGTAAAAAATGTTTCTATGACGCTAGGCTTCCCCCTACAGCGTGTGTCGAACCACAACCGTTGCGTATACAGTCAAAGGCTGTGCCGTTGCGCTAGAATATCTTGACGTCATAATTAGCCTTACAACTCTGTTTTCCACTTCTGTTTATTATCATAAAAAATGTAAAAGTTACTTATTTTTTTTATATATATCCATATACAATAATTTCACAGAAAAATAATAAATCCTTTTTTTTATTATTTTACAAATTAACAAGGAAAATTTTAATACAAACGAAGCCTTAAAGTACATAAAACGCCTTACCAAACAAATTATCCGCACACGAGCACCGCGCTGATTAATTAAGATGAATATTTGTGTCTAATTAAATCATCTCATGCGTGCTCGCTGCTGACAGATACGATTTTAGCAACATGTCGTGCGGACGTATCGGGGTTTTCTTCGTTTTCATCATTTTTCACGTTTATGTAAGATTTTGCTTTTTTTTCTTTTTATTGTACTTTCACGCTTTATCACGTATTTAGCGGGGTAGATAGAGAGAAAATAGTGTTAAGGCACTCCCTTCTCCGCGTTACGCCCGTTCCATTCCATTCAATTTATTTTCCTAATTGGGAATAAAACCCACAGCAATCGACCGATCGATCTCTTTGCCACAATTGCCTCGCATTTATTTATTTATTTACAAATAAATACACATTTTTCCTCGTATTGCTTCTATAAACTTACATGTGTATTAATATACATTATATGTGAATAATATTTTTTACAACTATAAAGAATGTTTTTTACAGAACGCTTCAGGTCAAAAATTATTAATAAATAAATTAGCGGCTTCAAGGGAAGATACAAACCGAAACACAGGTATAATAGCATTGCTTTTGCAAAAACAAAACGACAACAACATCGAAGAAGTCGTTTATGACGTAGAATCTGTCGATCCTCCACATGACGAAAAAGTGTATAAATTGTACCACATTATGAGGGTAAATATAAAATATATTTATTAATAATTTATTTAAACATAAATTAATCGGCTGTGATTTCGTTTCAAACTCGAAGGAATTAGTTATTTACATTTATTCGCTCTGGTAAGAAAAAAAAGCGCAGCATTGACAGGAGCCAAGTGTCATGTATTAGTAAGTTTTCCTCTGCCTACCCTTCTATATACCGGATACAGCGTAAAGCTAAAATGAAAACAAAAGTAAATCGGTTAGGTGGAGACAAGGCTCGGATTCTGGAGACAAGGGTTAATGTGCATTTTAAAGGGCTCCTTAAGCCTAAACTTAAAGAACCGTCGCTGCCGCTGCCCCGAGCTCTTTTCCCTGTGAGAATTCATTGAAGGCTAAGGTGTTTCCTCTTAAATAATTGGTAATATTGATAATATTTGGTAAAAGCTATTTTGGAAGAATTTACGAATCGTTAATCGATTATTTATATTTTAAATAAGAATAAATTAATTTCATTTCACAGAATACCCAAGAAAATGAAGATTTAGATGATGATGCCGCTGACAAACTGGAAAAAACTGGTGATATTTTACGACAAGCTCTACGCAAGCGATGTCAAAAGCTGGACTCTTGTGTCAAAAAATGTCCAAAGAAGAAAAAATACACTTGCATTGTCACTTGCCAAGAAGTGTTTGATAACTACGACGTCTGCAAACCTAAGAAATGCCATAAACAGAATTGTAAAACATTACCGCCGTCGTGGCTTTAAAATTGTTTTTTAATAAAATTCAATTGAGTGTATCTACACTACATATATATTATTTGTTTTTATTGTTTTTGATTAAGCAGCCTCACGGTTTTTACCGTGTAGCAGGAGCAGACGGAACTTAGGCTTAGTGTCTTAACACTCCGTTTACCACAGCAGCTTTTTCGCATTTTTGAGCAATTTTTTTTCATTGCGTGTAGAACATATAAATAAAATTAATCAAAAAAACATTTTAAAAGCAAACCTATATATACCACTACATACTCTATCACACGTATTTCAACACACCAGTTTTGACTAACGTAGAGTAGTTAATTAAATTAATAAACAAGAACATTTTATTTAAAAAAACAATCTCCCAAATGGTAATTGAATCTACAACTTTCGTTTTCACATGTTAAGAATCGACATGAAAGAACTATTGTTCTTTTCCTGTCTAGAAATATAAAAATCATAACAAATTACATTCTACCCACGTACAATTCAATCTGATCAGTGAACTGCGCTAGAACGTCGTCTACGTCTATAGTAGCGTCGATAAAATATTTTAAGGCTCTCAAAGCGATGCCTGAACGCAGAATGTCTACGGAATGCCTTACAAAACTATTCGTACTTGATATTATATGGCGTAAATTCTTCATTTATACCTATCTATTTAATTTTCGATTAAGAACTTAGATTTAGGTACTAGCGACGTATTCGCGGCTTTACCTGCTTTAACTTATTGTTATATTACACGAAGTGACTAAACACTAGGTTTCCAGGATCCCTATACTATCTATCCTGCTATGTGTGGGATACATCGTGAACTTAAAGATTAGATATATTTATATATGTGTTCTCCTGTATTGAGGAGGACGCAGAGAGTTTTATAATCATAATCATCATTTTAGGAACAAAAAAGGTTTTAATGGTAACAGAGAGCTTTACATTAGATTCCCAGGTTCCCTAAACCTACCCTGCTTTATGCGAGAGACAGCATGAGCTAGCGTTAGATTCCATAACGATATTGAAAATTTAAAGATGCTAAAATCAGAATAATAAATTAAAAAATCTCAGAATTCGAATTGAAAACAACCATGTCCAATCAAATATTTGATCCACCATAAAGATTAATTAAGATATCCAAAACAACTGAACAATTATTGACAATACCAATATAATTACAAGAGAAGTAGGCAAGTAATATTAAACTTGACTAATAAGAAAATATAATTTGGCGTTGATTAAAATAATTGAAGCGTTAACACAAACAATAATCTCAGTTTCTTCGATAATCCAAATATTTTTCTGACAGACGCCTGAGGAGAGTGGTTGCAAAATGGCGTCGGTAGCTATTTTCAAATTTATTTTCGCTATTGTCTTGTTGTTATGTGTAAGTGATTATTTACTTTCTTTATTATATATTGTCGTAGAAGGAATAAAATCGTTTTTCGGTTTAGGTTAATTTCATACTCAACTTGTCATTTTATTTTATTTTTTGTCATTTTTTCGCCCTAGTAGACTAACTGCAGCAATAAATTTCGGGATTTCGGGCAAAGAAAATATATTATATATATTATATTAAAACTTGAATAATTTTTAGGTACTTTACTATTTAGAATGTATTATTTTCATTTCCTCGCTCAGGTAACAAGACAAGGCGCAGCGTTTACTCCCGCCGTTAACTTCTCGAAAAACAAGGAACACTTTCCTATGCCAACCTACTTATCCAAAATATGAAGCATTTCATATATTAATTTAAGCTTCACCATACGTTACAATAATTTCCAGATAAAACCTGACGCAGCATCAAGATCTGATCTTTCCAACCTTATCAACGTCCTCGGCCAGAGATACGGCGGCAACAGGCAGCCTATCATCGTTGTTGTCGACACTCACAAAACTCAAGACAAACCTAAAGCGTATCTGGGTGACACCGTCGACTACATCGACTCCAGCGATGAGACAATAGCGTCCCGATTATCTCACATATTGCAACGTGATAAGGTATTTCGTATATTTTTTGTGCCAGTATTGTTTTTAACCGACTTCTGTAAGAAAAGGAGGTACTCAATTCGACTGTATTTTTTTATGTATGTTTAAGACATATATACTTATACAGAGAGAGTAGGACCAGATCTTCGTTATATGTAAAGCATGAAAGTTATCCGGCTATCAGGCTAGCAAAGCTATCAGGAAATATGGAGTTAGGATGTGGTTACTTTGGCAGCTATTAGGTAACTAAGATGCAAAAAATAGTACCTAACGTTATTTATATTTTCTTGGGAATAATATTAGAAATGACGTTGTCCATTGCCAGACTCCTAGAATGGTTACAACTCCCTGCAAGACACCTCAAAATCCTATAAACTTATATGTGCGCATAAAAACATATTAGGAGCAAATAATATTTTCTGTCAGGTCTTAGGGGATTAAAAATCAACAAATCAAATGAAATGAAATGTCAGATTTTATATCAGTTAATTACAATGTTTGACTCTCAATTTGGCTGTTATACTTTTTCTAGCAAAAAGTTTAAATTATTCACGTTTTCAAATTCCAAAAACAACTAAGACATAATTCTAAACATTAAATGAATACAAATTAATAAATTATTCACACCATTGCACAATAAATTCCAAGAAATATAAAAAACAAACATGGTTATTTTTTTACATAAAAAATAATATTTTTTTTGTACAGGTTAAAAAACTACTATCAGTCAAGAAAACAACACACAAACCGCATCTCCAATTAAAACAACACAGACACAGAATTCAGAAACTTCGAGCTGACGACCGAAACTCAGAAGCTAGAAGTGTTCTACGATCTCCTATAGTAAAAAAATTGCTACGCATATCTAATTCCATACAATGCGAGGCAAAGGATGAATGCCAGGATAAGTGTAGTAACAAATATAATGGGAAGAAAGTTATAAAATGTGAGGCGGTATGTGAAGAAAAATATGAATGTGATGAAGAAGAAGAAGATCCTTGTGATAAAAATGAGTGTCCGGATTCTTGTGGTGATGACGAAGACTGCCCAGTCAGTACTAAAGGAGAGAGGTACGTTACGGAGCCTTCATGCAAGAAATGCGGTTAAAGGTCACATAATAAAAAAAACTGTATAGTTGTTTATGATTTTTGTTTTATTTTATTTTATCACTTTTTCTTTTATACTTTATATATTTATAATATGAAATCATTAAGGCCATTTCCGCGTTTTGTTTTGTTACTATGTCACTCAGACACATAGCTAAAATTATATATATCTACATATTAGTCTCAGCTGCATAGCATATGCATATGCTTATTATATTTTGTTTGGAAGCAACATTGCTTCCAAGCATATTTAACAACAAAAAGACAAATACAAAATTAATTTAGTACAATAATTTAATAATTTGAATAAGAAAAAAATTATTGACAATTTTGCGTATTGGTAACATTTTTTTGGACCAAATGTCAGTTAATGTCAGTAAGTTCGTAAATAAATCCAAAATACTACTTATTTATACGTTGTGTTTAATTTACATAATATTTTTGTATGGAATTAAATATTTTTAAAATGGAATTGTAAAAAATAATCAACGTAAACTTAATGACTAATATATTAGGTGATATACATATATAATATGGCATAGTTTCACCACCCTCTCGATTTCTGTAGAAAAATGACTACGAAGCAGCCGGTATGTAACTTCATTATACATAATATCTTGGTAAACAAACTGTATATTCATATAAAAACAATAAATATATATAATTAATAAGATACGAACAGAATGTCTGTATTATTACCTATATCAGAATTTAAAGTAGTAAAAAAAATTTAATTAGCTTCACATTGTATCCAGCACATAACAAGGTGGCAACATGGCAGTGGGAAACTGAAAAAATAGTTTTAAGACACTTCGTTCCTGTTAAGACACTTCCGTTACCTAGTTTCCACTGAATATTCGAGGCATTGCGTGTTGAGTGGCGGAAATTAACGCCACCTATAGACAATTCGAAAGATTACAAAGCACCTTCACGCTTTTTGCCGCATAACAGGATAGGCAAGAGGAACCTAGAGTTAAGACATTCGGTGCCCCATTTTCTGACCACATTCGAGAGATTGTGTGTTGATAGCGGAACTTAACACTGTAATAATATTTATAGTATTTATGTGAATATAGTTAGAAGTATCTAGGTAGGCTATGATATTTATGACGATAGAATTCTTGAGTATATCCTGTCGCAGTGGGACAGCGTTAAACTCCAAACGTGATTGTTTTGGGTTCGATTTGAAAAGTGCGGCGTTAACTTCCACCTCTCAACACTACAATGTTAGAAATTAGGGCAAAACGCGGAGAACTATATTTTGTAATACGAGGTGATTTCTGCCTATTCTACAACGCGAAGCTGATAAAGTTCTTAGTTTTCTATTTCCGTTTACTTGCCAAACTACTAGCGGAAATTTGACGTGGAACAGGCGCGTCTCATCGGCGTATGTAAGCAGATGCACCTGAGTTCTAATTCTGTACAACGAGACGAATGAATAGTTCAGTAAGGAAATAACTTCTTGGGAAATTTTGAGATTTAACGCCATTGGTAGAACCTAACACTGTATTTTCCCTAACTAAATTGTGTGGAATAGAGAATTTTGAGTATAAATATTTTTCCGTTCAAATATTAGTGTTTATGAGGCCGTAGTGGCGCAGGAGCTTAAGCGTGTGAATGTAAACGCGACTGTTGTAGATTCGATTTACTGTCCCGGGAATGACATATGTAATATTTTCATATCCTCTGTCCTTTAGCGAGATAAGACGCGATTAAGTTCCACACGTCAACACACAATGCCTCGAAAATTCGAAAGTGGTAAATTGAAGTGTCTTAACTCTAGGTTCCCAAGTTCCCTCTGCCCACCCTGCGATGGAAGATGTGGGATATAGCGAAACAAAACACACCCATCATGTATACACTGAGATATTTCCAATTAAGCAAGATTACGTTTTTTTTAATATATATATTTTTTCCAAAGTTCAAATAGACGTAAACGCATTACTATAGAAATAACTATTTTATAATTGGTTATTTGTTATTTTTTTTCTCATTTTCAGGATACTCATGCGAAATCGTCTAGTGAAGGGGTAAGTTTTCTTTGGTCTTTCAATAAATAAATAATAAATAACAAACTAAAAAATGTCTTTTCTGAAGGAATACGGAGAAGTATAACACTAACATCATCCCGCTATATACACAGAGTACAGAGTGAAGTTTAAAACTTTATTGTTAATATCAAGACAATACCCCCTTTGTTTCACTAAAACCACTGAAATACGTGCATGACATTCAAAATTTGCCATGAAGTGTGAATTTTGGTACAAAATTTAGTGATTTACAAAGGTGATTGTGGCGGCCACAGTGATTTATCACTCCAAACACCTACAAACAACAGCATACATTGATAATACTCAAAGCGGTACCAAAACTCGGCTAAAATACACGTTACCTTTGTCCACGTACTCCGAACGTAAATCAAAGGAGGAAAATGAAAATTTTGATACCTATGAGGTTTTGGATGTGTATATCGGGTGAAGATTATAGACTCTAAAAATTTGTTTAAGATTTTTTGTGTCTTTTTGCTTCACGCCGTATCTCACATACACGCAGAGGGAACAATACAATCCGTTCCCCAATCTCCGCGGAATTCTTGAGACATTGCTCATTAAAGAATGGCATAAATAATCCACGCTTTGTCTTGTTACCAGACCCAGGACATAAGAATAATTTATTCCCCCGAGCAGGTATCGAACCCCACAATCTTAGAGCTTATAGTTAGTCACTACGCCAATCCACCACAATGGCTCAGAGTAACAGAAAATTGTACAAAAAACTAATTTTCCAGGAAGACGACATATCGTCACTATGTACTCTCGAATTCGAATTATCAGAATACATGGAAAGAAGCGCCAGTAGTGCCTTCCACGAGATGTATCCTGGCGTTGAAATGATTGACTACGATTTTATAGCGGAACGACAAAATCTATACAGCACCAAGTGTGTGAACATTCCGTTAAAAATTTTAAATATGTTTATTAACAAATAGTATGTACAATCGAAGCTTTGTGGCGTAGGAGCACACGTTTTATTCCTTCGGTGAAATGATATATTTCATGTCTAATTTAACTCAAATTCTGCGATTCCTTCCTTCAGAATTTGGTGGTAAGTGGAGAACGAATGTGTCCTTATGGGAACAGACTGTTTTAACACTGGGTTTCCAGTGGGAGTCCTGGATTGCCTACCCTGCTAAGTGTGGCATATATCGTGAAGCTAAAAAAAGTATGTTTAATATTTGTTACATCTGAAGCATCAGAATGATACATAGGTACACTAGGAATTCCTGAATATGGTATGGTAGGGTAAAGAGAACTTAATGTAAGACAATGTATTCTCCACTTCAATTCGAGACATTGTTCCGTGCCCTGCTTTGTCCTAACATTGCGGGGAAATAAAAAAATAAATAAGCATTCCCCCCAAGTCATTTCTTGCAAATTAGAGAATAACCATTAAAAAATCTTTAATAAATTTCATAAGCAAGTAAAATTAAAACCCAAAAATTCAATACCTAAAATCCAAAAAAATCACTATTTTTAATCAAATCTTTGTTCTTTTTATTAGTTTATTGGAGTCCACCGCTCATCTGGTGAAAGGCTGCCTCGGTGCGGGCATATTGGGAATGCACGAAGCGTACATGTATGGTGGCATTTGGACCTCGTTGGGGGTAACCGCTACTATTGGCTTCCTTGTGCCGTATTGTATGCTGGCAAGTTTATTGGTTTACTTTATTTTGTTTTCTTTTTACTTTGGTTCATAATTTTAGTATTAGTTTTCATTAATTTTTATCAGTCTCTAAATGAAGGTTTAGGTATAATGTAGTTTCGAAATAATTGTTTTTATCGAGTAATAGGCGGAAAATGGCGAATGGAGTGTTTTATTACTACGTTTCTTCGTATAGATTTTGAGTAGTTTCAAAATGCTAATTAAAAAGTATTTCATATTGTATATATGTACATGTTTAATATAGCATGTACATGTTGTCCACCTTTTTTCCAGACGCTAGTGAAGTCAGCTCAAACGATGTACATAAGGTTGCGAGTGCCGAGACTCTCTTATCCAGACTTAGCTGAAGCAGCATTAGCGACTGGTCCGATGAAACTTAGCAGACGATACAGTAAAGCGTTTAGGTAGGATTATATAGGTTACATTTACAAAAAAATATAAAGACAATTGGAAATTTTCTACCACCTGTGGCTCTTTGGGCGAGAACTCTTTACAGCGCCTGGTAATACAAGGAAGAGTTGAAGAACAGCGCTCTGGCGGCCTATTGCCCATAAGATGGAGAGACCTCATAAAGCCCTGCACTGACGTTCCATTAACTCACATCAGTCAGAGAAATCTTGCAATCAAGCTCATTCAAGCTCTGACTAGAGTACGCGAAAAAAAAGAAGAAAAAATATATATACCGAACAATATCAAATAAGAAGAGTTTTAGAAAAAAGACACATTTTTAATTAATTAGCACTTAAATGACGATTGGCCTAGGGCATCTTTAATTCTCGGTCCACCCCTAATTGAAAGAATTAAGTTAACTGAAAGGATTCATTATTAGCTATAAAATCTTTCAAATAAAATACAAATATAAAACTGTATTGTAATATTATTTTTCTTTTCATTTCAGATACATAATAGATACATTTCTATTTTTAGATTTCAACGGGACCTGCTGTATTTTCCAAATAATGATAGCGAAAACGTTAAAGCAGGTTTGTTTTTTTTTGTTCTTATATTATTTTCTGAGATATCTTAATTTTTTAAACATTTCTAATTAAATTAATTCAATAAATGCCTTTCCAGGTCATGGAATCAGTATCGAGCTGGCAAGTCTCTATGAGCGTGTACATCCTGATAGTCGCTGTGCCCCTGCTATTACTTTGTTTGATACGAAGTCTCAAATACTTGGCTACGTTTTCACTTGCAGCTGATATGGTTATAGGTATATATTGTTAATTAGACAATATAAATATAAAATTAATTTCATGTCAGTCGTAGCGGAAAGAGGGCAAAGCGCGGCGTTAAATTCCGCCTCTCAACACCTCCAGAATTGACGGTAAGTGAGGAACGGAAATGTCTTTATGGGAACGGAGTGTCTCGTTTCTTATAGGTTCCGAGGTTGGCAACAAAAAATAATCATTTCATTTAAATAATAACAATAAAGTTATTAAAAAAAAAACGCCAGTTATAATTTTAATTCCCTTGCATTGCATTTACATTGGGTAATGTTTATATACTTAGTATGTATAGATAAGGATGAATGGTAAAACTGTGAAGTCTACGAATAATGGTGTAGTTTATAATAGGTGTCCAATTACATAGTGATCGTTCTGGGGTTGATTCCATTTGTTTACTTATATTTAAACTATATTCGTTTAATCAGTGTTATTTTCTTCTAATATTATTAATATTTTTATTATAAACAAAGCATTAATATTGTTTATCTAATTAATGAAAGTAAATGGCAAAAATTTTTTTTTTTACAACTTTTGTCTTAAGCATAACATTTATAGTGCCCTCTATTGAATAATCCGCTAACTACTTTTGTAGGAATAATTGTAACTAGAATGTGTCATAGTGTCTTAGTGTCGCACCAGATGGCAGTACGTTAAAAATATATGCTTCACGCCTCTTTAAATAATAATTATGTTTCCAGTAATTCTATGTAATAAATTGTACCATTGACTTTGAAAAGAGCAACTGTTGAGTTTCTTGCAGGCTCTTCTCAACAGAACTGCCTTCCGAACCGGTGGTAGCTTTTTGTTCATATGTTCATTCGACGATTCAAAAGTGCTTATAATAATAGTCTATTTGAATAAAGAATTTTTAAATTTTTAATATACATTTATTATTTTCAGCTATTTGTGTCATAACGACTATGGGATATAGTATATCCATGGCGGGCAATCTAAGCGACCGTCCCGCTTGGAAGAGTGTACATGGCCTGCTACGTATGATTGGCATTTGTATCTATAGTATAAATGGCATCGGTGTAATACTACCTATTGAAAATCATATGAGACGACCGCAGTATATAGGCACTGTGATACAGTGTGGTAAGTCACAGAGATGCTAATTTAAGTTTAATTGACATTAAAATAATGTAGGACACCGTAAAATAATTTAGTAAGATAATATCAGTAATATTATGAACAGTATATTATACACGACATCACATAAAGAATAGTTAAACTTTTACAGGAGAAACAGCCTAGATAGTTTCTAAGATGTGTTTTTTTTTTCTTTTTTTATATGATGGATTTTATCATAGTACTTTGCACTTCTGTATATCCTATATCTTATAAAACAAAGTCGCTTTTCGTGTCTGTCTGTTGTTNCGAAGTCTCAAATACTTGGCTACGTTTTCACTTGCAGCTGATATGGTTATAGGTATATATTGTTAATTTGATAATATTGTTATAATATAAGATTAATTTTGAGACCAAGTTAAATTTCGGCACCACCGTTCCATTTGTTTGCTTATATTTAAACTATTCTCATTTAATCAGCTTTATTTTCTTAAAATATTGGCTAATAAAATTTACAATACTTTTATTATAAACAAAATATTGATATTGTTTATCTAGTTAATAAAAGTAATGGCAATTTTTTTTTCTACGAGTATTGTCTTAAGAATAAAATTTATAATGCCCTCTATGAAATAACCCTCTAAATACTTTTGTAAGAAATATTCTAACTAGGATGTGCCATAGTGTCTTAGTGTCTCACCAGATGGCAGCACCTTTAAAAAAATATATTTTATTTTTCTTTATATAAAAGTAAGAATTTTGTTTTATTTTTCGAATCCGACAAAAAAATATATTTTTGAATATAAACAATCCCCCTCAGTAGGAATCGAATCCACAACCACCGCTCACAGTAATACTTATCGTCTGAGCTACAATGACCTCTTTAAAATAATAAAGCTGCACGATGAAGGGTAAGTAGAGTAAACATAGTGTCAAGACACTCCGTTCCCCTAATTTCCGAGGCGTTTGTGTTGAATGGCAGAGCTCAAAGCCTTGTCGGTACGGTAATGGTAAATTAAAGGGAATTAACATACATTTTATTATTTTCAGCTATTTGTGTCATAACAACTATGGGATATAGTATATCCATGGCGGGCAATCTAAGCGACCGTCCCGCTTGGAAGAGTGTACATGGCCTGCTACGTATGATCGGCATATGTATCTATAGTATAAATGGCATCGGTGTAATACTACCTATTGAAAATCATATGAGACGACCGCAGTACATAGGCACTGTGATACAGTGTGGTAAGTCACAGAGATGTTAATTTAAGTTTAATTGACATTAAAATAATGTAGGACACCGCAAAATAATTTAGTAAGATAATATCTGTAATATTATGAACAGTATAGTATATAAGCGGCCTTATCACTTGTAGTGATGACAGTGGCGTAGCTAGGGGGGTGCGAGCGGTGCGGTCGCACCGGGCATCAACAGGAAAAGGGCATCATGGTCGACGATTAGTGTGTTTTTTCTTTGTTTTTTAGACTTTATACCATTTTAAAGGGCATCAAGTCCTTTAAGCCGCACCGGGCATCAAAATAAAAGGGGCATCAAAGTCGACGATCACTTTGTTATTTTAGAACTCAACGTCGATGATATCGTTTTTTTTTTTTTTTTAGAAGTCATCAAAAGGAAAGGGGCATCATGTCCCCCGAGCCGCACCGGGCAGCAAATACCCTAGCTACGCCACTGAGTGATGAGGCCGCCTTTGTGCATTTTGTTTTAAGAATTTATTGTATTGTATCTTTTTAAGTGTTTATCTATCTATCTATCTATCAAGATATTACATAAAGAATACTTAAACTTTTACAGAAGAAACAGCCTAGACAGTTTTTAAGATGTGTTTTTTTTTTCTTTTTTTTTATATGATGGATTTTATCATGGTACTTTGCACTTCTGTATATCATAAATAAGAATAAATTATATTCCCCAGAAATGCGTGGATAGTCATGTTTCAAAAACCACTGTACCGATATTGATGACATTTTGGTCTGTGCTCTAAGTGGGAATATACCTAATTTAAATCATAAAGAATCTTATTCAAACGTGCGACTATAAACGCGACAGGTTGTGAGTTCGATTCCAACTCGAGGAAATGAAAAATTTAATATTTTCATTTCGGTATTGAGATAAAGCGCAGCGTAGAGTTCCGCCAGTTAACAAGAAGTGCATACACAATTCGGCGGAAAGTGAAAAACTGAAGTAAAAAAAATAATTTTTAAACTTTAATGTTGTGATTATTTCTAAAATCTTTCATGCCACAGGTATGCCCATAGTATTAGCTTTTGTGACGATTATCGGTTTCTTCGGTTATTGGGCGTGGGGTGAAAAGTGTAGATCACCATTCACCATACACATGCCGTCTCACACGTATGTATATCTATATTATTTAATAGATTAGTGGTAAGTAAACTGCTTTTTGTTAAAATTATTAAACAATAGCTAGTTTTTAAAACAAAATATTAAATGTAAGAAAGAACCTTAGAATAATAGAATACAAATATTAAATTATAATAAATTATTTATTCATCAAATGTTATTTTAAAATGTCTTGAATATTTTTAATAATATATTTTACTCATTACTCATTATTTTAATTTCAGAGTACTTCTTATAATGCAAGTTCTTCTAACAACGACTTTCGGAGTAACATTTGCTGTACACTTCTGGGTGCCATTTAGAATTATATGGCATTATATTGGGAAGAGATTTAAAAAGTTAATATATTATTTTTTGTTATACTTATTATTTTTATTATAGATAACGTTTATAAATTTTTATTAACACTAGGTCCCATTTGCCTTTCCTACTATATAGGATAAATCATAAACTGAAAAAAAAATTGTGAAATCTATTTTTTTATTATATTTCGCGTGAATACCTGAATTGACTCTGACAGAGACTCTAATGTGATGTAATATAGTATATGGCCTGCTTCGAAAACAGACCATCCAATCCAAAGCAGTAGTTCCTGAGATTACCATTTTCTACCAAACATGCACTTCAGCATTATAATATTAATCATTTATATTATTATTAATCATTTATATATAATAATTCCATTTCTTTATATATAAATATTTTAAACAGGCATCGTGGTATATGGGAGCGCTTACATAGAGCAATACATGTTCTTATCATATCGTGTCTGTCCATAGCCTTTCCCAGTATGGTGAGATGGATGAGTTTTGTAAGTTATATTTCGCTTTTTTTAAAACCTAGAACTAGCGGCCTTAAGTTCCACCACTATATACTTACCCTTAGCAATAGGTTCCCTCTGCCTATCCTGCTTTATGCGTGAAGCTTAGAAGGTAGATTTCCTAGAATTGCAAGTAGACAGAACCTGCAACTTGGGATGTCAATGTGAATAATCAGTAATGCTAGTTAGGAGCGTAATTTACTCATTTTAGTAGAGAAAGCCGTTCAAAGAGGGAAATGTGCATTTTTTCCTTGTCCCCTCAATGCTAAAACCAAGCAGCTGTATTAGATTTCGCCAAAATATTGGAAAATATATAATATCTTAGATACATTTTGCTTAAACAACAAAATAAGGCACTTAGATAAATTATACAAAAAATAAAACGATGAAAAATCGTCAGATTCAAGAAACACTTTTTTTATTAATATACAGGGTGGAATTGTCAGCGCCACTTTAAATGAAACCACAGTTTTAACTACTCTATAAAAGCCTAATATAATTCGGAAAAAAAATAATTCTCAAAAATGAAAAAGTTTTTTTTTCAAACAAAATAAACAATAAAATTATCGTTTTAAAATAAAACGCCATTTGTAAAGTATAACATAGGCACGCACACACTTACCTGTCGAAGCGGCAACGTCGCACGCGTATGTGTGTGTCACACGAAATACAGGTATGGATAAAAATGGAGAAATGAAAAAAAAATCCTACGTCCAAACCGTTGAGGAACCTTGATTATTTTTTTTAATTCTGGGTTTGAAATATTTTACCCTACATGCAGTTTCAGGAAAAGAAGCGCTGCCTCTTCCACCCTGTATAAATGATTACTTTTATTATGTTTTAGGTTGGCAACTTCTTCGCGGGGTTTATGGTTTTTGTGTTTCCAGCGATGATAGAGATATTAATTAGATGGAGTCATTCTAGAAAATATTTATTTATGTAGGTAAAATCAGCTATTAGTTTATTATTTTTTTCCTTTTTAATATATTGCTTTAGCGTGCTATTCTTTATATTTACTCGTACATCTATTTTCGTTAAAAGAAATCTGTTTTGAAAATTATATGTATCTGTTATCTCTACTGTCATTAATTTTGAAGTTAGTAGTTGCTTCAAAATCTTTGTAAATTGACAAAGCTAGAGCAAGCAAGCTAAAGCAAAAAAAGTACATATATGTGGTGAAAGTTTAATTACCTGTGTTTAAGTCAATAACAACTAAACTCACTCACTGTTTTCTACNTATTTCTTTTCTCTGCTTATAAGAAAAAATACAGCGTTAAGATCAGCAACGCAAAATCTCGAAAACTGAACTATACATGCGGATTTCAAGTTTAAAAGTATGAACTAGGAAACGGCAAATTTGATATATAAATTTGTCTTTAAAATAATTAAATTAATAATATAACCTTAAGAGAATAACATTAATTTGATTTTCAGGTGGTTATTACTGAAGAATACTTGTCTAATACTATTGGGTGTTATTTTGTGTGGAGGTGCTTTTTATGCTAGCTAAATAATAAACATTTTAACTCTTTTAATTTGTTTTAATATATTAAAACAAAACAGCTTCACGCTCGAGTGATAATCGAACCCACGGCCAGTCGCGTAGACATGTCAAACTTAAAAAAACGTGTTAAAAAAAAAAAACCCTGAAAGAGACTGGAACCTGCAACCATCGCTTTTAATCAATTATATAATCTCAATTACTATGCCATAGCATCATTATTTCCATACGCAATAAACTTATACATTTCATTTTGAATGATAACATTTATGTTAATCCTTTATAAGACGACTAGCGTTAGTCCTATCTATATTTAATTATACAAGTGAGTACCTCTACTGATAGTAGATCTTCAATTTACATATAAATATGAACAAAATAGAATATTTATATGTATGTTTGTGGATGATTTATGTTATAAACTCGTAAATGCTTTAAAAATATTGTTTTTTTTTTATATTTACTCGGCCCACACAGCACAGAGAAGGGAGCCTAGTGATAAGATACTCCGCGTCGCGCTTTGCACCAGAATTTCTGGTTTTCCAATCCAACACGCAATCCCCACCAACCATGTAGACACTATAAAAATCCAAAGTTAAATCTTAATTTAAGCCCGGAATCGAACCCGCTATCGTTCACCTTAACACCAATAATAGAACAAAAATTGCATAATATTTTTGTGTGACGAACAAACATTATAGCTAATAAATATTGATTGTTACAATCACTTGTCGAATTGAGTCTCCTCAGTGCTGAGGCCTGGTACGGTTACATATGGAATTTAACTAATAATTAGTTTAAATTAAACGTTATTTCAAGGTCGAGTTCATTTATCTAATAAATATTAATGGTGTTTGACAATGAGATGGGCTGTTTTGGTTAATTTTGAGGAATTTATACTAAATATACGTAAACATTTTTTACACGCTATATTCTGGATATACCAGGGAAGATACAGAGAACTTGTTATTAAGACACACTGCTCCTCTCTCCGGTCAATTCTCGAGACAGTGTATTTTAAATGGCGGTATTCAACGCTGCACTTTGTCTTGTAACCAGAGTTCAATCATTCAAATTAACCTTTTCGGGTCCACTGCTGGACTTAGGCCTCTCCCAGGGTGCGCCAAAGCTCCCGATCCACCGCCTTCCGCATCCAGTCGAAGCCAGCAACCTTCTTCAGGTCGTCGGTCCATCGAGCTGGAGGGTGCCCTAACCAGATTTACTTAGTGGGAATCAGACCTGTCGTGTCTATAATCAGAGAAAATCTTACGTGCCATTTGTTTTTACAAATAACATATTAATATACCTGATTTTAATTGCAATAAAATAAATACTGAATTGAGGAAAATAAAAAAGTCTTATTTATTTTTTATATTTAATTGCTCTATGTTTGTAGTGCATCTATAAATTAAACATTTACACCTCATACTTATAAACTTTCAGATTTTCTAATATCTAATATACATATTATATTGAAAGTTTTAAGATATTACGTAGGTATTAAGAATGCAACAACAATTATGTGAAATATAATATTAACAGACACAACAATGACAATTTCTATGTAGTACTAATTTTATTTAACTCTACCACATAGTTCTAGAAACCGACTTAGCTTATAACAATATAATACTACTAACTTATTTTGCTATACGTAAAGTGAACCTACTAAAACACGCGAGGCTTTAGGTGAGCTTTACACATCAATCAGTGATTAAATGTAGAGCGAGAAAAACACTTTTAAAAATACAGTTTATTATTAGATTTTTCATTAAAAAATTCCAACTTAAAAAAAATATCAATTCATCTACGCTGGATCAATATCCAGCTAGGATGCAAACATCCTTATAATTTTTACTCTCGTCTGATATATCGTTCGAGCTAATAATTAATGCTTACGTTTACGTTTACGATACGTTTATCCATTCTTGCACAGAGAAGTAAAGTGAAGTGAAGCTCATAGTGCCAATTTGATCTTTCAAATTTAATAATCGGACCAAAAAATTACATTAAGAACTAATAATTAAAACAAACGATTATTCATCCTCTTCCAACTGTCCACAGTAGGTTTCAACTACAAAAAATATAAGACTTAACAACCACCCAGCAACCATTAAAAGCATACATGATTTAAAATTATCTAAAGTAAGTGAGTTATATTCTTTATCTCTAGTCAATTGAAAAAGATATTTCTTATGTCTTAAATAATTTCTATGCACTATTTGAGAAAAACCAGATTCAACCGCGAAACTTAAAATACGATTGACTGGACTTGCCATAAGCGAATGTTTCTTAAAGTACATCGCTATAGGACTACTAATAATCTTTTCAGGTATAATTTGCAAACGCTTATCACCATTACTCTCCATCAAATATTCTATTATATTTTCCTTATTAAACGCTAAAACAAAATCTGATGTACCTTCAGAAATTTGATCCAAAATGTTATAAGACTCGTTGAAATCCAAGACTTTCCAATTTTCATAGATGAACGGGTCGTCGGAGTAATATTGACGCAGTGCAGGCAAACCACCGTAGAGATGACGACCTTTTAAAACACTGTCGAGAGAGGTGTAATCTTCTTCATATATTTTGTTTTTTAACGAATTCATCAAGGCGGCTTGATAAGCACTCCGAATAACAAAACAGTACCAAATCCAGCTATAAACTAACATTAGAAGAGATCTATTTTTCGGCAATTTTAATATTGACATCCCGAGAAACAGCGCCCATGAGTAAAATAATAAACTTGATCTTATAGGCCCAATTTTAAGAACCATTCTAATTCGTCTCCAAATATCTAATCTTGTCACAGCGTTTATTATGGCAATGAAAGAAAAAATTAGAAATAACCCCACTCTTATACTAGTGTCTAGAGGATTCATAAGCTTTTCCCAAGAGGGCTTTTGCGAAGGAATTGCAGCAGTCCAGACAATGTCCATGGAATTGTATATGAATGATGTAGTAAAATTGGCATATTTTCGGGCAGAGACAGGCAGTGAGCATACCGACATATGAGCATGGTTGTTGTACACGTCACCCAGAGAGCCAGTCCAGTTGCCGTTGTAATATCGACCCCACGTATTTCCTTCAGCAGGAATCTTAATTTTCAAAGTGGCATTCAGTGCACCGATTAAGATTTTTAATATTTCTCCATCACCTCCAGAAGGCTCAGAAGTTTCATTATTTAAAATCATAAAAGGTGGCTGGTGAAAAGTTGATACAGTGAGAGGACATTTGTAAAAATTTTTCAATTTCCTCGGGTATAAATTTATGAAACAATCATCATTAGTGCAATTGTTGCTAACATCAAGTTTATAAGGTACATTATTGATACATTTTTCTGGGACTACAATATCGTATGCAAACATTTCAAAGTCAGCCTCGCTCTTTGGTCTGATGTATATAGCATTTACTATATAGACACGTGATAATGTAACAAAAATATCAATTTCATCACACTTATCTTCATATCCATATGGTGCACATATTATAATATATTTTCCAGAATTATCATATTTTAATTTATTAAGCCACAAAATTATGTTAATTACATCGTTAGAGTCCTTGCCGAAAATAACAAACTGTGGTATCACTGTGAGACGTTTTTGTGGAATAAATTTCCCAAATTTTAATACAACTGATTTGTTATAGTTTTTAAGAAAGATTTCTAGTGAAATCATATTCAAAGCATTGTGAACAACAAGAGCCACATATCGCCAATCAAAATTGTAAAACGCAATTTTTGCAGCGGCTCTTCCCATATTTTCTAAAACAGATAAATCTGTATATAAAAGATTTTCTGAAGAACTACTATTCATGTTCACTAAAAAGTAATCCCTGAATAGGAAATCTTATAGGTACCATAAATACATTTAGTCACTGATGGTCGCTTCACATGCTTACAATATGCGATTATTATCTTTTTGTTACGCTCCATTTTATTTTATAATAAATGGATTTTTAATGTATTCAATAAAAGTATATGTTATAAACACATTAGATGATTAATTTCTATAAGGAATAATGGGTTGAGTGTGCCTTTTCATCAAATGAATTTCAAGAAAAAAGAAAATTAGAGATGACAACCAACCACATATTAATATTAAATAGCATCCTGCAAAATTACTTAAAGTAATAGGTTTATCTTCACTTGCAGTTTTTTGAATGTTATTTCCCATTGTACTATTTTTGAAAAACATATCAGTCCATCCAAATTCAATTAAACGCTCCAATATTTTATTTATTGGTTTAGCCAATGGAGAAAACTTTTTGAAGAAAATAGATGATGGACAATTTAAAATAACTTGTGGCAAAATATGCAAGTTTCTTCCAGGTTCTTTAAGAAAATCTTGAGCAGTTGCTAAATTCATGGCTAAAACAAATCTCATACCATGAGTTAAATTAAGCATTAACGATTCGTATTCTGAACTATCTTTATGCTTCCAGTTATTATAAATTATATGTTGATCGATATAATAGTCTTTTAAAGCTGAACCTCCACCGAATGGATAATTAGCTTTGATTGCATCGTTTATGCTCGAAAAATCATTTAAATAGATATCATTTTTCAAGGAATTTATTAGATGAACTTGATAAAAAGTTCTCATTAGGAAACAGTACCAAATCCATATTAATACTAAGTAAGACAAAGCCATTTTAGAAGGAAAAGTTAATGTTGGTTGTCCCATACACATTAGCCATGATAAAAAAAGAACATTCTCTGGGTCACGTCCAGAACTAAATTGCTTAAAAAGAATCGTGCAAAATTTAGTTTTAAGAAATAATACAATGCAAACAACGATTCCAAAGGAAATAATTATCGCAATTCTTGTGTCCATTTTAAAAGGTCTTAAAAGTTTATATGATGCCATTTCTTTTTCTGGGGGGTGAGTTACCCATCCTAAAACTATAGAATAATAAAAGTTAGAAATTTGAAAATCTCTATGTCTGGTTTCAGTAATACTTGCTGATGTCATTGAGAAGTTTGCCAAATCATAGAATAGGTCACTGAGAGAACCTACCCACGTGCCGTTTTCATCGAGATTTCCCCAACCATCGCCTTTAAAAGGTGTTCTTATCGTAAGGCTTGCATTTAACGCTGTGATTATAATATTTAACAAATCGCCATCAGCTCCTGTTGGAGTACCAGTGCTAAAATTCATGTAAGGTTTCTGCATAAACGTAGACACTATGATAGGGCAACCGTGTAAGTTTCGTAATTTTATAGGATATTTATTTTTACAATACTTTTGATCCATTTTAATACAATTATTCCAATCTTTAACTTCAGTGGCAGGGCTATTTTGACAATTCGTTCCATAGTCATAGGTGTATCCTTTAGCACCAAAATTTGGCATATTGTTTATAAAAATGACATTCACAATTTTATGATGCCAAAACATTTCAACAGCCATTAACTCATCACAATCTCCGTCAACCATTGATTGGCATATGATTAAGAACTTTCCTGTATTATCGAACTTATGGTCATTCATCCAACCTAATAAATTTAGTATACTTCCCAGGTCATTGCCGAAAAGCACAAATTGTTTTGTAATCTTATGTAAATCTGGTTTCCATTTTTTAGTAGCGATGACTGCTGTTTTATTATAACTTTCTAAGAACGCATTGACACCACAGAATACAGTTGTATTTAATAGAACCAGGGTTATATATTGCCATCTAAAGTTATGAAGCGCTATCCTCGCTGCACTCTTCGCCAACATTTCAATATGCACACAATCATTAAATTGAATGTTGCTTTCCATATAACTATTAGCCACCATTTTAACGTTCGTGTTAAATAACTGCAATTGAATAATAGCCGTGACTAATGTCTCTCTAATCAATTTCGAAATCAGGGTAGGGGTAAAAATGGAAAATCAAAGCTCGGTAAGTTGATTGAATCATGTAATATTTTATTTACAGTTAAAATAATTAATATTTTATAGTAAAAAATAATCGGTATTCGGTAAAAATATTCATAACTTAAAATATGTCGTTATGGAAGACACAATACAATCTTTATCTAACTCAAGTTTTAATCCACAGAAAAGAAATGGAATTAAGGCATATTATGCAAAATATGATTCTGTTACGTCGAAACTCTTGCGATATATGGGCAATCCATATCTTTCACAATATTATAATATATCTTTAATAGTTTTAAGAAAGAAAATAAAAAAATAATAATATGCAATCCCTATGTTATTTTCAATGTACCTACTGAAAATGTCTATCGTCTAAGGTATAGTTTTTTTTCAATTTCTCGATGTGTACCGCACACAGCAGAGTAGGAAAATGAAACCTAGTGTTAAGGCACTCCGTTCCTCATTTTCCGCCGAAATCTAGAAGCATTGGGCACTCAACAGAGTGGCGGAACTCAACGCTGTGCTTTGCTTGAGTATATTTCATTAACTTGAGTGGGAATCGAATCCACAACCAGTCGGCCAGGCATACATTTGTGCCGTGGTGCCTATATGTTTTCTATATAATATGCCATAAATATAAGTTACATAATATGTAAGGTTCTCATTAGATAAGATAACTAATACTAAGATTAACTCTAATGAAATCAGACTTTCTACAACGACGTATATTAGAAGTACAATAATCATTGCTGTTTTGTTCTAATAGTGTAACTTATTCCTTATTTTATTTTAACGGTAATTATTATGATTAAATTGTCTTTTCTATGGCACTAATAGCACAACATTTTTATTATGAAAAAGCTATTTTTTATTATGGGTTCGATTGCAATTCGGAGTAATAAACTATTTTCATTCCCTCACTCTGGTGACAAGACAAAGTGTGGCATTGTGTTTCTCAATAAGCAATGTCTTGCATAAGAGGGTAGAAATATGGCAAAGAGTGTCTCAACAGGTTTTCTCTGCCTGCCTTACTGTGTATAAATGTACATTAAATTAATAGTTATTCATCCTTCCACCGTGATCAATTAACGTCATATAGCATTTATTAAAAATACTGAATAAACTGAAGCTGGGAAAAAATCCACATCAAAACATAAATGAAATAAAATAAATCAGCTTCACGCTGCATCTCGCAGACAGTAGGGTAGGTAGAAGGAACCTAGTGAGAAAAGAACCTATTAAGATACTCCCCCATTTTTCGCCGAATTCTGGTGGCAATGCGTGTTGAGTAAATATCCACCCGACTTACTTTATATGGAATATCGCATGAAGCTAAAATAAATAACATTATCTTTCACCTCCAAAATAACTATTTAATAAATACTTTTTATTTAATTGTATGTTGTATGCACAGTGATAACAACACAAGGTTAATGTCCTAGTTTGCAAAGAATATAATATTTCTCTAAGCTGAACGTCAAATAATTCTAGTTGAATAAGTAAACGATGACGAAGATAGATAGATAATTTATTGATTACTTTATTATATGGACATTTCCTTCATTTAGAATAGAACCTACAATCATCGTATTTAGATACTTACATTCTTATTCGTACCATAAAATTTTAGAAATGTGGACATTAGAAGTAACTATTGCAAATAAATTGCAGCTCACTTATATTAGAACAGAAAGTAATTCAGTGTGTTCAATAAATAATCGTGTAGCCCAAGCGGGCAAAGCCGCGGGTATGTTGCTAGTAAATAATAAACGTCAAATTTTACCTCAACCTTTCTATTTAAATTAAAAAAAATTGAGTGACCTACCTCTACCTCTGTCCATATAAAATAAACAAAATACAAACGAACTTACACGACAAGCTAGTGATATTATAATTAATATCTTTCCACCGCCAGACTGTCCCAAGGCCGATACGTCTTAGAGCATCTTCAGAATTCACGAGGACAACAACTCAGTACAAACTTGTATTTATTATTTTAATTTGTTTTAGTGTTTTGTTATTAAGTTTTCTATTAGTAATATGGAAATGAAATCGAATTGTGTGAGTAAATATGTTTATCTATTTATATTTAAAGGTACATTTCTTATTTTATTTTTTAAATATCGCTCGTTTGGACCAACAATGACGTGATTGTAATTTTTAAACCTTATGACAAATTATTAAGTAAGGGGTTTACTTAAGGCAGTAAATAGAAAATACCGGTTAAGTGCGAGTCCGATTCGCGCACCGATAGTGGGAAGTACAACTTCAAAAAGTTAACACACTTAAGTTTCGGACAAGTTTGAACTATAATGATTGTAATGATTTCTTTCTATTAAATACCTATAATTTTCAATTTCTTATTTTTTTCTTTGATTATATTATAAGTTATTACTTACGTATCAGAGGGGAATTACACCCAAGAAAATAGCTTCACGTTTTTCCTGCATAACAAAGTAGACCGGAAACCTAAACCCAACTGGAAATGAATATCATTTAAATGTAATAATTTTCTCCATTTGGAAACTCCGACCAACTTGTATGTTGTCTTTAACCTATAATTCGGTTAAACTCGTTTATTATAATACAATTATCAAACATTTTGAAGGCATTGTCAACGATAGCTAATCATCACCAGTAGACCAATCAAAGATTTAATAAAATCTGCTACTGAAAAATTGAAAAATAAAAAAAATGCGTTTTAAATATAAACACGCTATCTTATTATTTGGACTGTGATCTTTACTTTGTAATTGTTATAATACACATAAAATAATCCGTCTTAAGAAAATTATCACAAAATAAACATTACAATGTGTTTGTTATATGGAAGCATTTAGAAAATATTTAACTGTAAAATTTCTGTAAATTTTATTTATTATGTTTCAAAGATCGTTTTAAATGTTTTTTAATAGCGTCACGCATCCAGTAGATAGTGGGGAAGCTAGGGGGAACCTATTGTTAAGACACTTCCTTTTCCGACTTTTTGCCTTTGCGACCTTGAGTCCCGACTTACAATGTCTCGTAAAAATTGAGATTTAATAGTAGGGAACCCCTGCCCACTCTACTATAAGCAGGATATAACATGAAACTACTTGTTTACAATTTCATCTATATATATAAAATCGAAAGGTCACTCACTCATCACGAAATCTCAGCAACTACAAGTGCTAGGAATCTCAAATTTTGCATAGGAGTTACTTATAGGACGTAGGTGCTCGCTAAGACGGGAATTTGCAATATTCGACTTCTAAGGGGTTGTTTTTGGGGTCGAAAGTTTGTATGAAACTTCGTTACTACAAATGCTAAGAGTCTCAAATTTTGCATAGACGTCACTAGAACGTAGTCATGGAGAAAGAAATTAATAATAACATAGTTCACGCGGGTGAAACCGCGAGCGGGCCGCTAGTTAATATATAAAATGTTATTTTAACAGTCAAACCACACGACAAATCAGACAGAATACGACCCAGATTCGAAGCCGCCACCACAACCACCGCCGGATGAGAAAAAGAGATTTGTGCTGCACTCCGACAAGGATGATTACGATTTCGTAGCCCACAGACAAGTTAAGAAACCTACTAAGTAAGTTCGTTTATTGCTTTGATACTAGTGTTGTTTTTGTTTTTTGTCTATGACGTTATGAGCGTCCATATCTTACTAGTTTTAGTTTATTTTTATTGTATAAACCAGCTGTCCACACACAGCAGGGTAGGCAGAGGGAACCTAGTGTTAAGACACTCCGTTCCCCACTTTCCCCCGAATTCTGGTGGTATTGTGTGTTGAGTGGCGAAACTCAACGCCGGTCTTTACCTCGACACCAGAACGAAGAAATGAAAATATAAATGTAAATAAATATTTAATTTCCTTGAGTGGGGATCGAACCCAAAACCGTCGCGTTACATTCACACCCTTATATGTCCGTCCGACACTTTCTATCCGTCCGATTTTTATATTAAAAGCAAAGAAACATTTATCTTTTATCTATCTATATAACTATTAAAATTTATTTACAAATATTGTCTACATAGATATGTTATTTTAATTAAGATTTTTTAAAATATATGCGATTTTTTTCCTTATAAGTAATTTATTCTTAAGATTTAGCACAATATTTCCTTTATGTTCATAGTGTTATTAAAGCATAGCAGCGTGTTATTACCGACTAACAATTAGGTACTTGAGCTCTGTCTATCTGACTGTAAATACGAGGGATGTAGGTTCGATTCCTCGTCGGGGGAATTTATCATTTCTCTGGTTTCAAAAACAAAGCATGACGAAGAATAAACGGAGAATTTAGAGTCCTGACATGGGATACTGCTAAGAAAATATATTATAAACAAACTTAGTGGGATTTTAGTTCTCTCTCTGATTGCCCTTATTACAGTACTATTTAATTGTTTTTATAGCATCTCTGAAGGGCGATAATGCTGATTTAAATCCCACTACGAGCATTTTTCTTAAATGCATTTTTCTTTTCTTTTCACTGTAAAAAATTTAACAACTTTATTTATTTATTTGACTATAACAGCTTACTTTCTTGATAATCATAAATATCTTCATTCTATATTTATATTACCTTGGAATAGAATTTCTGACATGTGATATAAATAAATAATTATAGATTTCAATATCACATTGATTTATGTCGCTTTGTTTTTTAGCCTTTATTGAAAGAACACTAAGGAAACGTTATTCTATTTAGACAAGAATATAACTAAAACTGTTGTCTTTTTCTAATATTAGTTTTAGACAAAAGTTTCTACCGAACGGAAATTATTGAGTTTTGTATAATAATAAAATAATGGAAATATTCATACTATAACGACTTGCAGGTTACGATAATATATAAAGGTGTATCAAACAAGTTTCAATACACAACCTTTTTGAATTAAAAATATTTATCCTCGTTAGACCTTGAATCGTATTATAAATTTTATTCGAAACAGGTAAAGTGAACATGAATCGCTATAATCATGTTTAAAGTATTTTATTTCAATTTATTAAGGTACCTAAATTTTATTATACGATTTAAACCATAAAAGTAAAAAGTTGCTACAAAAACAAAACAATTGCTGACAGTAAGATTCTAAGTAATCAGAAAGCAAAACTTCCTCATCCTACCCTAAAACTAGTAATTTAAGAAAGGGAAAGCGCAGCGTTAAGTTCCACCACTTCCTACCTTGATATATACGAAGTATAGCGGTAAATAAAAGAAAATAATGATATATTTTATAAAAATAAAATAATAATATTTTTATTATTTACAGTACTTTAGAATCCACAGGACATTTAATAAAAGGATGTCTCGGTGGCGGCATTCTGGGTATACACGAGGCCTTCATGAAATGTGGACTATGGACGTCACTATTTGTTACTATTATATTTGGATTTTATATCGCTTATTGTGTTCACGTAAGTTAACTATTCCTATATCCGTACTAATATAATAAAGCAGAAGAGTTTGTTTGTTTAACTACTAATAAATAAAAAATAATTGAAAATTGCAAGGTAATTTTTCACCGTTTTTTATTTGACATAGATATTGAAACTTACAGGCGAAAGTTATTCCATTATTAAGGAAACTTTATAGGAAATTCGAGGAAATTAAATATATATTTAAATTTATATTTCTTCGCTCTGGTGTCGAGGCAAAGCACGTCGTTGAGTTCCGCCACTCAACACGTAATGTCTCTAGAATTTAGCGGAAAGTGGGGGACGGAGTGACTTAACACTAGGTTTTCTTTGCCCTGCTGTGTGCGGAATACAGCGTGAAGCAGAAAAAAAAAAACAAAATATACTCATATCTACTCTAATCTACTTTATTAAATCCTAGCGACAACCACTTGAACTATTCTACTATTGATTTATTAATCTCAATTACCTTTGTGTTGTAATAACACTTAAACACAAAAACTAAATAACACTTGAAAACTAATGTTTCAGCCAATTCAATAAAAAAAACATAGCAATTTTGTCAAACTAAATACTTTAAACATATTATATAACTTTTATATTTCTGAAGCGATTGAAATGAAACTAACTAAATGTTAAGCGGCGTTATGTTCTGCCACTCAACACACAATGCCTCGAGAATTCGGCAGAAAGGAGGGAACGGAGTGTCTTAACACTAGGTTCTTAGTGTTCTTCTCTTTAGGTTGAAGCTGATTTTAATTTAATTTTAAATGTGAAGGGAAGCTTGTCCAAATACAACAGTGAAACTACATTTAAATTATTTAAGCAACTTCTAAGACTAGTGTGCATAAACACAGATAAACAAACAAACATTTTAAAAATCATTATTTTGAGTTCAATTCCAATGGAATAATAAATAGACCCAAAAAAGACTCTTCATACACAGACAGAGAACAATGTTATTATATCTATATTATATATAAATATAATAAGTAATGTATAGAAATTATTACTTTTATTTTAGATCCTTATAAAATCTGCACAAACACTGTACAAGAGGTTGCATTTATCTGCAATGTCATATCCGGATTTGGCGGAGGCTTCTCTGGAGGTTGGGCCGTTCCCCAGCTTAAGAAAATATAGCAAATGGTTCAGGTATGTTCAGTACATAAATTTAGTAAAAGTAAATTTAGTATATAAATTTAGTACTGTACGGGGCGGTTGTGGATTCGATTCCTATTTGGGGGAATAAAATTATTAATATTTTCATTTCTTTGCTGGAGAACGGAAGTGCTATCTCTCGTAACCTATAACCCGACCCTGAGAAATTAGGCAAGAAGTGAGAACTTGCACTTCAAAAAAAAAACGATTACCCACTTATAATCATATTCGTCAACTTTTATAAGTTTCACTCCCGTTGGGCCACAATCCTGAAATTAGCACGGAACCCTCGGTAGCCGAGTACGACGTGCACTTGACCTATTTTCTTTAATTACAGATACGCAGTAGACCTCGCAATATGTATAGACCTCTTCGGCGCGTGTTGCGTCTACCAAATAATCATAGCAAAAACCATAAAAGAAGTTATTGAGAGCGCCATGGGCATAGAAGAAGGAGACTTAAATAAACTTAGGCTGTATATTTTTATTATGTTGGTGCCAGTTCTTTTGTTGTGTATGATTACTACTTTGAAATATTTGGCACCTTTCTCTTTGTTGGCTGATGTATTTATTGGTGAGATTTTGTTGTTCTATGTTGTTTTTGGCTTATTAATCTATGAATCTATTAATTAATTTCATATCGATTTTATCATTTGAACCCTGTCCTGGCGCAGGGGCACAAATGGGCACTCAATGCCTCCAAGTGTCTTATTGGGAATGGAGTGTCTTAACAGTAGGTTCCCTCTACCTACCCTTCTATAAGCGGTATACAGCATGAAATTAAATCAATAAGTTAAAATATTATGTTCTTTTTCTAAATTACAGTGGCCTGTGTCGTAGCAACCATTGTATACGGGTATAGATCAGCTCCACCGTTATCAACAGTACCGGGGTGGAAAGATAGTATAGGTTTCTTCGAATTTTGCGGCATAGTTATATTTAGTATGGAAGGAATAGGAGTTTCTTTGCCCATTGAGAATAATATGAAAGATCCTAAGAAGTTTCCTATTATTTTGAGTGCTGGTAAGTAATAGTTTGTTTTGTATAGTTTTATTTAAGTACATATTAAAAATTGACTGTAAACGGGGCGGTGGTGGGTTCGATAGAATAAAGAAAAGAAAAAAATAAACAAAGTTTCATACTTTCTTAGAAATTGACACATGATATTTCAAAGTAGATATCTTTATGCCACAGTTAAGATGAAATTTTCTTTACACGATTTATGTCTTTTAGATAAAGTTTTAATATTTGTCACGATTTTGTAAAAACGATGAATAATATAGCTGGAAAATGGAAACGATAAAATATGAGTGAAGAAATAAAGGGACACTTCCTTTGCCCCCTTAAAATCGTTTTTTTTCTTAAAGGATTAAGTACTTCAAACTTCTTACTAATGTGATAAATATGTAAAATCGATGTTTGTTTCTCTTTTACCCAACAACTACTGAATAGATTTAGGCGAAGCTTTACAATAATAGAGCTTTTACATTAGATTAAAACAAAGAAAACAATTTAGGTAAAGATTTTGTACATTTATTAATATAAAAAATAATGTTTATTTTTTTTATTTTGTACCTATATAAGTATATAGTATTTGGCTATAATATAACATAAAGATTAAGCGGGTGAAGCCGCGTTTCGATCGATAGTGATAGTATAATTTTATTACAGGTATGACAGTAGTGCTAATATTTCTCGTGTTAGTTGGATTTTTTGGCTACTGGGGTTTTGGAGAAAAGAGTGTTTCACCAGTCACATTAAATTTTCCAACTGAAGTGTAAGTTTTTCTTATACATTAAAGAAATTATTTTTTACTTTTATTACTTTCTATCATAGCTTCACGCTTTATCCCGCTTTATGTAATTTAAATATAATTAATCCTAGTGGGAATCGAACCCATAACCATAGTCCTTATATTTCTATCGAAAATTTATATATTTTTTGTATTTTGACAAATGCAGATTCATTTGTTGCACAATTAATATTTACTTAAACAATAGCACCATAATATTATTATTACTCATTACAATATTTTATTATTAACATAGTACGTAGAAAGAAAATAGATTTTTCCTGTCTTCTCATCCAATCGTAATTTATTGAATGGGTCATTTTAAATAAATATGTATGTCAAAACTATTAAATAAAATTTATCTAAGAAGAATTTCTGAATACAGATGATATATTTAATATTATAAAACTAATGTTTGTTTGTTTGAATGCACTAAACGCGGAAACTATTGATTGAAAAAAATATATTTAAATGTAAAATTTTGTTAGTTTATTTCCCCATTTCGGTTCCCCCCTTTTCACCGAATTCTTGTGTTGAATAACTTTTATTCATGACAAAAGAGGCCATTCATGGCGTAGAGGTATGGGACTAGTAGTGGGTTCGATTTCGACCGAGTAAATGAAATATTTAATATTTTCCTTTTTTCGCTCTGGCGTTGAGGCAGCGTGGCGTCGAGTTCCACTACTGATCATACTATACCTCAGGAATTCGTTAGTTCCCTCTGTCTACACTGCTATATAAGATATACAGTTGAAGCTAAAACATATAAAATAATCATATAAATAACCTTTTTTTTCAGATTCCCAACAGTTCTAAAGTGCCTTATGGGAATGATGATATTCATAACGTTCGCGCTGAACTTCTGGGCGCCATTTAATCTTGTATGGCATTACGTGTCAAAGAAACACGACCCCAAGAAACATTGGATATGGGAAAGGGTCTATCGAGGTACCTTCGTAGTTCTGATAACTGCGATTGCCATTGCGTTCCCTAATATAGGAAATTTAATGGGTTTGGTGAGTATTATCTTTAGAAGAGTTTATTTCAAAGATATCTTTGTCACAATTTCTTTTTTCATTCGCAATAAGGAAAAAAAACTTTTTTAGAAGACATTATACTAAATTGAAGATAGTGGGATTTAATTGGAAACCGTTTGTCGTTTACACAGTGGTAGAAACGTGTGGGACCGCCACGACTGTGGGTTCGATTTCCACTCGAAGTAATGAATCATTTAATACTTTTATATCCTTGCTCTGGCAACAAGTCAAAGTGTGACGTTAAATTTCACGTACACGTAATTTTTTAAAAATCGGCTAGAAAGTGCTAAAAAGTAGGTTCCCTCTGCCTCCTCCGTGATAGAGCGTGAAACTAAAAACATATATATAAACCTATTTTCTATTACAGCTGGGTGCATTCTGTTTATCAAACATGGGTTTCATATTTCCCGCCATCATAGAATTATTAGTTATATGGGAGAATCCAGGTCTAGGGAAATATAAATGGCGTCTACACAAAAATATATTGGTTATTTTATTTGGTTTATTACTGTTTGTTGCCGGAACATATTCTAATGTTAAGATGTTGATAGCTAATATGTAAATAAAGTAGTTTTTTATGTTAATTTTGTTTTATTTTTTTGTGAGACTTAATTGTAAATACCATGTTACATAAAAAAACATATTACTAAAACTTTTAGTCCAGTCCAACCGGTAGTCCTTTCGTCTATCACCAGGCTGTATGTACCATAATAATAAGATTTTCATAGATGACGTATTTCTGCTGTCACTATATCCTATCCTATCCTATCCTATCCTATCCTATATCTTATAAAACAAAGTCGCTTTTCGTGTCTGTATGTTGTTTCTAACTCTTCTTCTTCTAAACCACCCAACGGATTTTGATGCGGCTTTCACCATTAAGTCGAGTATTTTTCATAGAAGGTTTATTTATATATAGTTTATTATTTGTACATTCTTATGTAAATTAACATAAATACGATAAATGTGTATAAAGTCCTACCCGTTGAGACACTTTCGCGCATGCGCTGCT
>JAKRZM010001051.1:1782272-1849847 GCA_036379175.1 Heliconius cydno galanthus | reverse complement strand
ATTGATAGACGGCACGCTTTTACATTTAATTACAAATTAAAAACTTATACAAATACATTTTCGATATACAAATAAGTTAGTGGGACGTTTTACATGCATTTAGTCGTGAATCGTGGTTGGTAGTGTCAATTTGGACGGTGCTTGGTTTCAATCGGAGCTGGCTGCTCGCAGGGAGGCGACGAGCTCGTCGACGTTTACGTTGGCCGGTACCGGTGATGCCAGCTCGGCATAACGATCAGTGTAGTCTACATTCCGTTGATCTAAGCTTTGTGCCTAGAATGAAAAAAAACTGAAATTATCGATATCTAAGAGAAGCTTCATGAATCCAGTTGTGGTGCAGGTTCACAAGCTTGTGAAATGAAATATTTAATATTTTCATTTTCTCGCTCTAGTAAGGGGGCAAAGCGCAGTGTTAAATGCTGCCACTAAACACGAAATGCCCCCAGAATTCGGCGGAACGTGGGGGAACGGAAGTGTTTAATGGGAACGGAATGTCTTAACACTTGGTTGCCAGGTTCCTTCTGCCAAAAAGTAGTGTAGCATTATGTTTTATAATTTTTACATACATAGACATTTTCTATTACTTTTTTAGTAGTTTTTTGAGATTTTCTAATATATTTTTAAGTAAAAAAATATTTTCTTATTAGAAAAAAAAATTACTTACCAAGCTGAGGCACAGCAAAGCAAAAATTACACTTAGAACTGTAAGCCACTTCATTGTAAGCTGTATATCTGACCGATTGCAATGTGATATTTTCACCTATTTATACGTATTATAATGACCATATAAATTTTAAAACATAACACTTCGCGGTTATTCGTTTAATCGATTTAGAAATGAGTTTTCCCCTTAAACATGAGTTAATTAAATATTCATAGATTACATTCTTATATATTACATTTTATAAAACTATTGTTTTACTAGAAGTCCCAAGTTTTTGTAAAATAATTGTGGAAATTGCATTGAAGATATTTAAAAAAAAAAACGGTATTCAATAAAAATAACCAAAAGATATGCTGTAAAATACTGGCAAAAATCAAGAACAGCTAAACTGATTTCTTCTTCTTGGGTTCTTCTAGAGATCATTTTAGTAAAGTAAATTTGGTACAATTTGTCTTATACACAAATATATATGTATAGAAAAATAAATTTCATTTTTGCGGAAAATGGGCAATGCAAGTCTTTAATGGGGAAAGGAATGTCTTAACACTAGGGTCCCAGGTTCCAACTAGAGGAAGGTTACGAAAAAAAAAGTATAATATAATGTGTTTTGATTTATACAGGTCGGTTATGGTTTGATTAAAATTGTTACAGTATTTGTGATTCATACTAAATTGAATCACTTTTGATAAGAACTATTAATATTAAACTACGTTATAAACTTTACCAATCATAATTCAAAATCATTAAAATCCTTAAAAATACTATATTTATTTAGCAAAATATTTTTTTAACTCTAAAAACTTTCTAAGCTAAAACTTTAAGCTTTCGATAAAATAAAAAAAAAATAGTATTTGAGCTTGTGAGTTAAATTCTTGGATAGAATAGAATTCTTCTATCTACCCTGTCATACATACAATTAAAAAAAAACTAAATTTATATAAAACATTTAATTTCTCGACGAATATGCTTCGGCAAAATAAACAACTATTTCGATAACAGCGGATAGAGCGAGTACTACGCATGAGATTACTCTACTGTAGGTCTTCAATTTGTTTAGAATCGAAGAGGAATCTACATCACGTTTTTGTCGCAACGGTGCTATGGACTGCCATAGATTAAACTGAAAAATTATTTTATTTTTTTAGTTTATAATATGTATGTATTGTAAAAATTATCGATGTGGCGCAATAGGAAGGCGATTTATAACGTGACGGTTGTGAGTTCGTTTCCTACTCAGGGCAATGAATTATTTTTATTATGCCGCCTCTAACAATGAAACGTAGAGTGACTTGACACTAGGTTGTGGCACAGAGACATAAGGTTTGACCGTAATCGGAACGATTCTGGGTTCAATCTACTTCTAGGAGTGTATTACCTTTATAATATAATACATTATTATTTTAATTTCCTCGCTATAGTGACAAGACAAAGCGTGACGTAGAGCTACGCCACTCAGTACTTATTGTTTTGAAATCGAGTGGATAATGGCTAGGTTTCTACTGCCTGCACTGCTATACAAGAAGAAGCTACAAAATAGACTAATTTAACAACAATAATACAATTAAAAAACTAATAAAAATAAGTCACTAAAAAACATAGAAAAAAATAATAAAAAAGGTGTGCATTTTAAATGAATAAATTGAAAATAAACAACATAAAAACCACAACCAATAAATAAAAAGCTGTAGATACCTTATCCGGAACAAAAGCTGGGTTTAACTCTTGCGGCATTAGCGCTGATTGAATATCCCCCTCGGTTTGTATCTTCAATGGGAGGAAAACAGTTTTGTTTAGATAGAGATGTTTTATTTTATTTTCACGCAGTATCCCGCATATACAGGGTAAGCAAAAGAAACTTAGTGCTAAAACACTCCGTTCTCCATTTTCCGTTAAATTAAAATCAATCTCACAACCGTCGCGTCTACAGTTACATTAAGACAGAATGATTTTATTTATAAAAGTTTTACCTAAACCACAGGTAAAATAACACCAAAAAAGTTAATTATTTTCACTTAACCACGCAGGATCTCCCGCAGGTGAAACCTATTTATACATAGTTAAATTAATAGATTTTTTTAATAAGAAATGCTTTCAAATACAATAAAACCTATGAAAACCTACAAAAATATAACATAACTTCAACAACGAAGTGCAGTTTCATTAACTCCAGTACTGTCATAGCGTCATCAATGTATACTGTCAGATGCACTCAATTAAGAGGAGGGCTTTGTTGTAGAGTGCTCTAAAGGTTATGAACAGCGAGTGTGTAGTTCAAATAAACTAAAGAAATAACTGTAAATGTATATTTTTATTATTACATCTTTTCAGCGAAGGCAGTCGTTGACTGTAAGGGTGTGGGTTCGATTTCCGCTCAGGAATATGGATTATTATTATTTTCTCGCTGTGATAACAGACGCGGTGTTAAGTTTCGCCACTTAACTCATATTGTCGAAATTTTGAATAATGCGTGGGGTACGGAATATCGTAACACTAGGTTACCGTCTACTCTACTATATGAGGGATACAGCGTAAAACTAAAACCAATATATTTTCCTGAAAAAATAGTAGTAAAGAGAATAGCGTTATATAAGAACAAAGAACAATATTCCATTTAGCTGCGTAATAGGCAATTCCGCAATATATGTGGCAAAGTTAATTGACTTGTCTATTGGCTTAGTGGTCAGTGTTGAGTGTAGGCTCAGAAGGTCGTAAATACGAATCTCTTTAGCATACATTGTTAATAATTTATAACTAAAGAACGTTAATTTTTAGAATTCCGTATATCACTCGGAAAAAATGGAACCTTTATAGGGCTAGATCGCGTTAATGTATCAAGCTGATATTAAATATCCTGTTCTACGGTCCTTGGAGTGCAGAGCTTCTACATTAATGCAATCAAAAGATACGAGCATTTAGACATCGTTTTTGCTGCATTTTGTATTAAATGTATATACATGGTACTTCCAGTGGACCTACTGTTACGAAATTTAGCACGAAATGAGAACTAATAATAGAAAAAGAAAAACATCGATTTTTTTTCTCTGGCCTACCCTGCTATAAATGAGATACAGCATAAAGAGTTTTTTTATATTCCTTAATGTGTAAATAAGAGTTTTGGAAAAATGTAAAAATATGGAAAATGGTTATTATAATAAATTAGAGATATCTTTGGGTAAGGCCCAAGCGTGCTCTCTAACGCTTTGTCAGGATTATAAAAGGAATAACCGCATATCAATGGAATTAGTCTTGATTGTTTTAAATCTATACTAATATAATAAAGCGGAAGAGTTTGTTTGTTTGTTTGTTTGTTTGTTTGTTTGTTTGTTTGAACGCTAAGATCTCTGGATCTACTGGATCGATTTACTTTGTTTTTGTTTTGTATGAAAGCTGCATTCTTCAGAAGTGCTATAGGTTATATAATATTACATTACACATATGTACTAATAAATTAAAATACTTTCTAATTTGACATGCAATTTATTCTGCCATGTTAATAACAACCGTCGTTGCTAAGCACCGGTTTGCAAAGTGTCTTTGTTGTTTTAAGAAAACGTCATCCAAAATGAACTTATATTTTGATATTCATCCTTATAAAAATAAATATATTATATAATATTTAATAAATATTCTTATAATTAAAGTAGCGGTAAGTCCGGGTCCACTAGTTTTATATAATATCTCAATTAAATATTGAACTATGAAGGTTTCATTATGAAAGAGTCAGTTCTTGTTTTAGTTTCACGCTTAATCCCTCATATAGGGTAAGGAACATATAAAATTAGTTAGGTATAATTTTTTTTTTTTAGATGTAAGTTTGCAATTAAAATAAAATTATAAATAAAAAATCTTTTAAAAAATTTGTATAATTCATTTTATAACTTCACGCTATATTCCTCATATAGCAGTGAAGGTAAAAAGAATCCAGTGTTAAAGCTCTCCATTCACCGCTTTGGTAATTGGATGGCAAAATCCAATGTCTTGGTAAATGACAATAATTCGTTCCCCCTAGAAAGAATCGAATTCATGACACCTTAAATATTTCTATAATTTTTTTTAAACGAAAAAAAATATATATTTATAATTATGATTAATACTATCAAATTTAGTCTACCTACCTACTACATTATGAATCCTAAACTAGATTACACGAACTACCCACTACGTATACATACAGTGTGTTCGACGAGGCACTTTAGTATCCTAACGTTGCTATTTCTATCGTTAACTCGATTATTCCCCTGGTTTAGTTGTTATGTAACATATTTGTATAGTTCTTGATTGGAATAACAAGTTATGTACATAGCACGTAATAATTGGAGGAATTCGACGGAGCGGGCGGAGTGTCTTGACACTAAGTTCTCAAGTTCCTTCTGCCTACCCTTATTTATAATCGTTTTGACATTAGATACATACTTTTAAAAGTTTTATAAAAAAAAATAACGTAGTAGAATTTCACCCTGCGCTTCTTGGAAACCGTCCAAACGCTCTGACCACTAAGCCATACGTTCTAAGCTATGTCAAAATTCTCATACTTCTTATTATTTCTTTATTCTTTTCTTTCATAAGTGTGGAATAATTAATGTTTAAAGTCTATATGTATGCATAAAACTCACTCCTTTATGGCCGCTTGCAGCAATGAAAAGAAAAAATAGCGACAGTAACTTTAACATGTTGATATATTTCTAGGTGTTTAAAACATTTTCCTTCATATATTTTTTATTGTAATCGTATATTTTTATTATATTTCACAATATTGGAAATCTAAAAATAAAATATGATGTTGTAAGTATGCATTCTATAGGTTTCTTAGTGGTACTAACCATTTCTAGTGTTTTAGGACTCTATGATGGCTCAGAGAATGTAAGTTTTTTTAATTATTGGCGGAACTTAACGCCGCGCTTTACTTTTCGCTTTACTGTCAGATCGGCTAAATAAGAATAGCACACATACCCAAGTGGGTATATCTTTCCTTGTTTTATATCTAAGGAAGTTGAAATAATATTTGCAATATACTTACAAGCAAAGTTACGCTGTAGTGTTGAGACACTCCCTTACTAATTTTCCTCCGGATTTTCGAGACATTGCTTCCAGAATGGCGAAACTCAACTTTACGCTTAATCTACCAGGAGAAATGAAAAAAAAAACTATAATAATTCCCTCACGCGTAAATAGAACCGAGAACCGTCGCATTTACAGAGACTGCCCCACTGTACCACGACACTTCTTAACATACCTATATACTTACAATTCTTTCAAATGGTAAAAAACAAAAAGGTCTAACCAAAAGTTTTACAACTCGATTAGCTACACTTTCACTCTGGAGATAAAAGAAAAAAGTATTTATGATAATACCGCTATACGGTGTTTCAGTAGGATTCTCCTTATCATTTATATCTTGTTTTCTCTTAAACAGTAGGTATATATATATACAACTTCTTCAAGTTCTTCTTCTTCTTAAGTTGTTCAGGCCTTTCTTCTTCTTCTTAAGTTGTTCAGGCCGTCATGGTGCAGGGACACAAGCGTGCGACTAAACGCAATGTTAATGGTTTCGACTCCCACTCGGAGGAATCCAAAATCTACCAAAAATCTTTAATCCAGTAAAATAGACCGTAAAATCTATATTTTTTACAGGATAAACTATCGAAACATAGGCGCGATACATCTGGTGCTTTGGAAATATTTACGAATCACGCAAAACCTATACATGCTGATATAAAGCATGATAGTACAGGTCTAACTGAAAAGGTATGTAAAGCTGAATATTTATTGTTTTTAGCTTCACGTAAACTAAAAAAAACATTTCTTATATTTTTGGTTAAATGAAAATTTAACAATTACAGCCATGTCCGAAAATGAATCTAGGAATAATACCTTCAAATATCGAACCTGGCACAGTTTTCCAGGTACGCTTTAACCATTTCTGATAATATCTATTTTATTTGAGTGAAGAACAAAAGCAATGAAACAGTATAAAAATTTCAAGTTTTAAGTACTAGTAATGGGCAAATAGTGAACTTCTACCTCCCTGTGTTTACCCTGCTATATGCGGGATACTGCGTGAAACATAGAAACCTGCATTTCTTACTTAGCAAAACGCACCAAAAATATTTGAAAACTGTATGAAAAATATATTTTTTAAATTGTTATAGGTAACTCCACCAAAAGACATTTACATGGGAAGGTCGTTAAGGAAATCGTATCCTTTAAGTTCAAAATTGGACTTAATTCGGGCTATAAGTCGAGTGATAACAATAGTATCACTACTTTTTTCAGCTGTAATAGAGTTCTATCCCGTGGTGCGTCATTTGTATGATATAGTGTGTCGATTTATTGAATAAATAAATTTTGTATTAAAATTTTGCAATTTCATTTACTTTAAATTTCACACTTATCTTATATATATCAAATTTGTCTATCTGTGATTTCAAAATAATGCGTTTTTACATTGCATACGGTTATTTACACGATACTAAAACATAAATAAACATTCTTTTTTTGTTCGTCTGTCTTTCTGTTTGTCCAGGCTAATCTTCGAAACAGCTGAACCATTTCATCACTTAATACTAGAATTAAATGAAAAAAGAGTTTAATGAAATTAAATATTAGTATGAATGGAATTTCAACTCACAACTTTTACGTAAATAGTTATGTTATTTGTTTATAATATGATTTAAATTCTAATATCGTATATTTATAATTCATCATTATAATTATTGAACGCGCTAATGGAAGATAAGTGGCTCACATTATAAAAATCTTTTTGTGTTCATAGTCTATTTATCGAGAGAGGATATATATAAATAAATAGGCCATAATTATAAAAATAAGTTAGTCGTTTCTATGTAACCCACTGTACTTGTGGTAACAATTATCTAAGGCACTGAAAATATGTGTAGCTGGAGTTGGAGGTAAAAGTTAGTTTAGAAATATACAGATTTAGCGAAAAATATTAAAACAGGCCTAAATATTTCATTTAATTTGGGTTCTCCTCTGGGATGCGCAGATCCTAATTAAAATTGAATTAATTATTAACTTTCTTCTCTTTGTATTGTGAAATTTGTTTATATTTTGTTTATTAATGAATATGTATTTATTGTAGAGGCCGTCGTAGCGCAGCGGCACAAGGATGTGACTGTAACGCGACGGTTGTGGGTTCGATTCCCACTCGAGGAAGTGTGATATTTATTTACATTTATATTTCCATTTCTTCGCTCTGGTGTCTACGCAAAGCGCGGCGTTGAGTTCTGCCATTCAATACTCATTGCCTCCAGATTTCAACAAAAAGTGGGGGACAGAGTATCTTAACACTAGGTTCATTCTGCCTACCCTGCTGTTGCGGGATACAGCGTGAAGCTGAAAAAATATTTGTCAAAAAAATATCTATGTTTATTTTTATCTAGAGGCTTGTATTGTTCTCGTTTCGCTCGTGAATCCTTTCGCTTGCTATAATAATAAAAAGATGAAATCTAAGCCTACGAATAGTATGAATATTTCTGTTGTTATAGATAAAACTTTATATTTACGACAGCGTTTCTTGATACTCTCGGCTCTCCATTTTCTTTCAGGTTGCAGAAAATCAAACACTCATATGTTTTTTATGAAGAAAAAAAATGTTTCAAATAAAAATTAAACGACTACAAATATATATTGAATATATAGCTTCTCCGTCTAAAGAATTTGAGGATAATAAAAAAAATGATATGAGCCGAACTTGAAAAAAAAATCAAATATCTCATTTTCGAATCAGTTTAGGTTCATAGTTTTAATTATTTCTCCATAAAACCATGTTAGATCAATTAACGCCGAGGTCGTCTTATTATAAACATTTAGATTAGTGTATTCATTAGCTAGTTATAATAAAGTGACGTGGTGAGCTCATTCGCGATGAAATATTACTTACTATTGATTTATATTTTAATTTTGCTTTTTAATTCTAAATTTGTTTTGAGCAAAGATGTAAGTATTATATGTAATGAGTGTATGTAAAATTAAAATGCTTAGTTTATTCTCTATTTTAAAAAATCTCTTTACTTTTGTTTCTCAACCGATTTTTTTTTTTCAAAAAATAATATCTAGAAACGTATTAAAAAAAATACTTTATCCAATAAAGGAAAATAAATTGTCACTTATCAAAAATTATAAACCATATTTAATTTTTCATCCTAACTTTATAGATTATTGGAAGCGAGGGCATACCGAGTCATTGGAAACAATATCACGAGCCCGTAAATGATTCTAATTATCATAAACCTCATTATTTGTCAAATAACAATCTAGACAATTATGAAACCAATTTTCAAGATGTTAGTAGAATTATATCGCCGAAAGTGTTGCCTTTTTATAAAATTACGCAACCAACCTTAAATAATCATTTACAATCGAATTTAAATAATAAAAAATTTAAATCATCTTCATCCGATTATAATAGAGCTGAAGGTAGACAAAATGATGAAAATAATAAGACTGGTAATCCAATTGAAAAAAATGAAGAAGAAGAAACAAGAGCGACTGAACAGGTACCCGAAAAAAGAAGCAAAAATGCAAAAATTGAAAATATATTTAAGCCATCAGATAAAGCGATAGACAGACAGGGTACTTCTGACCAAAAAACAATGAATATTGTGCACCATCATCAAAAAATACCATTGAGGCAAATAAGACAGATGGATTCTTCAAGTTATCCAAAAGAAAGAGAGTTTAGAAATGAAAATTTAGAGAAAAAATCTAAAGTAGAAGAATTGCAAAAAAACAAACAAATTACAAAACGTTCCGAAAGTGAAAAATCTGAAGACTTACAGAAGGATAATTATGAAAATGAAGAATTTTCTCGTAACGATGGTAAGTCTTTTTTTTTCGGTTTCACACTATATCTTATACTTAGCAGGTAGAAGGAACATGATGGACTTCCGTTTCCCATTTTACGCCAAATTCTTGAAGCACTACATGTTGAACATCAGAACTCAACGCCGTGCTTTGTAATAATTGTTGTTACCAAAACGAGGAAATGTGAATATGAGATACTTCATTGCCCCATTTGCCATTGCCCACAATCGTCACGATAAAGTCACACACTTTACAAGCGTTTGACTATATATAAAAAAGAATTAAAACATTTTTGTAAAAATTTTCAGACTTAGAAGAAAAAGAACAAATTGATGATAATGGAAGAAGAACTGATAACGTTGGACTTATTCGGCCTATGTATTTTCATCCATTTAACGATCCTAGGGGTTGGATACGTTATAGGTTTATGCCAAATCAATTCGGTTTATCGAATAGGAATTATATAAACCGATTGTATCCGCACACGAAAGACAGTAGCCCCTATAAGGGGTTGTAGGGGTTGGTTATAACAGCAACAAGCCTGATTTAGAAGGCATTTGAGTTATAGCCCCCGATATCGACTCGATAAGATTGTAATAGTTCATTATGGAGAAGCAAATATAGGATAAGTACATATATATGTGTGCTATACATTAATATTGTTATTGTATTAAATTGTATATATTTTTCATGCTTAAAATTATTTAATTTTTTATAATTTTTTGGAACTTTGTCACAGCTTAAAGTCATATAATTATATTAAAAATATGTATGAGAAACCTATTATTATACTTAAAAACAATTCTAAAAACTTTTTTCTTCGGTGTTGAGTTCAGACAGAAAGTGGTTAACGGATGCAAAAAAAATGTCAGCCTAGATGGCTATAAGCGTGATACAGAGGCTAAAAAAAAGAAAGAAATGAAAAGTTGTGAAGAGTCGTATAATATAAATTGATTCGTTAGACGACCGCGAACTTCTTGACACGAATCAACTCTTAAGTGCTAAATTAAGTAGTCACGCTCCTTGTTGACTTTTGTCTGGTTGAAGAACTATATTTATATTATGTTTTTTAATTGGAATCATCCTCGACGGATTTGAATCCATAATCCAAATAATAAAGATACTTATCTAATTTGAAACAAATGTATTTATATTACTATTTTACGAAATGTTTTATTTCAATTATATTTCTAGCATTCTATGCATGTATCATTAAATCACTTGCACATAACCATTATCATTTCTTATGATATAAAGTGCGGTAGTTGTCAGTTCTGTCTCCACTCTGAGAAATTAATTATTTCAATTTTCCCGTTCTCCCCATAAAAACGAGATCATCTTAATAGTAAGTTCTATCTACTCTTCTATATATAAAAAAATAATATATCGATAATTACACATTTAATTACTAATTATGAAACTGCAAAATGCGTTTAAAATCTTGCGTTTGAATATGTTATTGTTAAGCTTCGCTTTGCACACAGCAGAGTAGACAGAGAGAACCTAGTGTTAAGACACTCCATTCTCTATTTTCTTGCAAATTCTAGAGGCATTCCATGTTGAGTGACAGAAAAAAAGTAACTTACATTCCCATTCCCTTCCCTTGTAGTCCTAGTTTAACCCACCCAACTATAAAATGCATAAATAAAAAACAGTAATACAAATACATACATTTCAATAATTAACATTCTCTAATTACTCCAGTATAAATTATAATTGTGAAATTTCACAAATACAGTGTAAATCCGCTGTCCAGCTTACTAGAGTTGCGTTTTGACATTGATGAGGGTACAGCAAACGGTATCTCACAGATATTTATATATTTGAAATTGTAATTACTTCCCGTCCTACCAATTATTAATATTGTTATTTTTTCATATTTATTAATTTTCTTATATATTTATCCTTAAGTACATATATGTACCTAAAAGCGTTCCTCTTTGGACTGCCAATGACCGGGCTGCAGGTACCAAGGAATTCTTCTGTGAATTCCAGTGAAGTCTTCTTATGTTTTGGGGCTGTCGGAGAGGCTTAAATCTAAAAAAATACTCTGTTCTCTGTTCTGTCTCCTATCCAGTCCACAGTAACAAATTGGTGGTAAAAAAAGGTAATGCTATTAGTAGAGATAAATGAAAACCACATTTGATGTAGGCGAATATTATATTTGATTCAATATAATTCTTAAATTACCGGCAATTTACAGGAAAAATGGGTGAAGTATAACGTTTTACAAAAACCTCGCAAACAAGAAACATTATAGAATAGCATAATGGAATGTAAACAATTTGATAAATTGCAATTAAGAAGCTGCTGCTATATCTAAATACTACGTTTACTTTAAAACTACCAATAAATAACTTAACATCTTTGGTATTAGCACTTAACTTGAAAGATACACGAAGTAGTTTGACCAAAAATAGTTATAGAAAAAAGAGGACAGAACCTACACAATAATTATTATAATTTAATTATTATTTTTTTTTTTAATAATTTAATCCATCTTCTCTACAGTAATCTCACGTCAACTGACCATTAGGAAAAAAGATAAAAATTAACATATGTTTTGACCAATTGACATATGTATGACGCACGATTACTTAATTATTCAACTAATGAACAATGCAAGTTTTGTATGTATGTTTTGAAATAATTGGCAGTGGATACTAAAAAGGCGTATATAATATAATATAATATAATAATAATGCATAATGAGTGTGCTTTATTAATGTAAAAAGTATATAAATTTTGAAGTATAAATAATAAGTTTAAAATTTCCATTTTTCAATAGCATACATACAAATTATCCTGTAAAGAGAAGGTATGGTCACTCTAATTGGTGTCCTTGCGCACTTTGTGACCTCGGAACGAGGCCTGTATCTTGGTAGCTGCTTTATTCAGATCAGGATCCGTTAGATCGATCTTTTCAATGTCTTCCTGTAAATAAAAATATATAAATTTTAGTAACATAATAATCAGAAAAAAACATTAAATTGTGGATTCCCACTCCAGAAAATGAAATATTTAATATTTTCATTTCCACGCTCTGGTGCCGAGGTAACAAGAAATGCCTCAAGAATTCGGCGGAAAGTGGAGAGCTTATATTTTTAAAATCTTTACTTTTACCGATATGTACCTAATTAGACAGGTATTTTTCCAATTAGCCTTGGTTTGATATTTTGAGTTACCAAAACGGTATTAATTACCAAAACGGTTTAAATTATATTACATTCAACAAAAGAAAGAAAATAATATAAAACCCTGGATTAGTTTCATGCTAAAATTTTTAATCGAAATCATTGTTATGAGGTTTTCTATCATGCTCTACACGAGTAGTATGTAAAAACTAATTTGAAATTCAACCTCGGGCTCACATTTTTAACAAACGCCACTGGCAGAGCTGTTCTAAGGCGATAGCGGGGGTAGCAACAAAGGAATTAAATTACATACCACAGCTACTAAAAGATGACATGAGTGGTTTTTATTGTTATTTAAAATGCAAATTTCTGGAATTTTTAGGTTGTGTGAGAGAAAAATTGTTGGCGTTTTTCATTTTATTCATAATAAATAAGCTTCTTGTCTTTCGTTTAGTGTCGTAAAATTCTATGTTGAACGTCTTGGATTCTATCTCTCCTACTCCTCTTTTCGTCCCATGTATGTGATGAGAATCACTATTTATTTTGAGAGAGAATTTGGCGGAAAGTTAGGAACGAAAGTGTCTTAATGGTAGTGTGCCAGGTTCCCTCATGTGCTATGTGCGAGAATATAAAAATAATAATAGTATATTATATCTTTTTTATTATGTGTCAATAAAAAATGATGTTATATTCAAACATCAGTAAAAAGAAAGAAAAATGATACCAATATTTTCATTCATCCCGTAATTCATTTGACGAGGCTTATCAAATTTATCCTCTTTTTTTTGAGGATTAGCCTTGAACTCTGTGAGATCCTAATGATAGCCAATATTTCAAGAGATGACAGTATTTTTGCGGACCTCAATTACTTCAGGGCAATATACGTCTGAAAATATATTTATGCTTTCCTTTTTTACACATATAATATTTTAATATAATGGAAACGCAGATATGCTGGATGTTACTAATTTACCTACAAATACCTACAAATAAAATATTTCATATAAATTATACCTTATCCTGTTGTTCCTTTGTTTTCTCGACTTGAGTCTGCTTGCGAGCCTGGTGGCCTCGGAACGACGCCTGGATCTTAGTTGCCGCATTACACAAGTCTGCAAATAAATTATATATTTTGTTAGAATATTGTATTTCAAGAAATACTTTGGAGGAATAATTTTGTGGCGTCTGGAAAAAGGATAAATGAAAATTGGTTGTTTTTGACAACATGTTCGGTCAGTATTGTAAGTCTTGTTTATTTATTGTTTTGTTTACATATTTAAATGTATAACTAGACTCTTACATAAACCTCAAAACGGCTGTATGTTAACGATAAACAAATTTAGAGAGATTTTGACTCCAGTCGACTACATCACGCTGTATCCCGCATAGCCGCGTAGGCAGAGGGAACCTAGGACTAGGTTCCTAGGTTAAGTTCTCATTAAGAAACTTCCATTCCCCTCTTCCCGCCGGATTCTAGAAGCATTGTGTGTTGAATGGCGAACCTCAACGTCACGCTTAGCCCCGTTACCACAATGAATAAAGCATTAAATATTTAATTTCCTCAAATGAGAAACAAACCCACAAACTACAACCTACCTAAATACCGAAATTATTGATATATTTCATAGTTATAAGGCCACATTGGTGCGTGGATATTATAATCTATATAATACTATCTTTTGTTCAGGTTCATTAATTTTAATTAAACTCATTACGCCCGCACTTTTGTCGTTCAAAGGTTTGTAGGGGAAAAGCGCAAAATTAGTGAGCCAATATAAGCTTTCGGGTCAAAATTTAAGCTTTATTTAATATCGTAATATTTGTCTTATTTTTAAGCGTCACGCTGATCCTGCACATAGCGGGTAGACAGAAAAACCCACTGTTAAGACACTCTGTTCCCTATTTTTCACCGAATTCTGAAGGGATTGCGTGTTCAGGAAGGAGAGGAGGAATTCAACGCCGCGCTTTACCTCGAAACCAGAACAAACAAATTGAAATATTATGATCCCTCTGCCTACCTTGCTAAATGCGGGATACTGCGTGAAGCTATTTTATTTTATTTATTAAGAATATCTAGGGCAAGACAAATGATAGCATATACCCGTATATATGTAAATTTTAAGGTCATGTGAATATTTACGATAGGGCGTTTTCCACCGTCAAGACTTAATGAGATGCAGAGGTCAAATGGCTATTGTGATATAATATAACTTGCTTTTGGCTGCAAAATGTTAGTATATCATGATACTTTGACAGTACCAATATTATGAGATTATAGATTTAAAATTTGTAGGTGAAACTTTTGTTTAAATTATACTGAAAACGCTTCCACTCGGAGGAATGAATAATTTTAATTTCCTCGGTCTGTTCATAAGAGAAAGATCTATCTCGATTGAAGGGGGAAATACAGCTAAATTTATATACGAGTACATTTACTAAAAAATAAATAAATAATTTACAACATTTTTTAAATATAAATTAGTTATCTTCTTCAAAGTAAAGTAACTAAATAGGTAACTAATATAATAACTATAATATATATTATTAATATTATGTGCTGTTTCGATTTTAATAATATAAAAAATATATATATTTAATATTCACTCAATAAAATTAAATAATTTACTTTACTTTACATGGATATAGGATGTCGACATCTTATACAAGTAAAGTGACATTTTCATCTCTTAGACGTGAGGGATTAGTGAATTCATTCATCAAGGAGACATCAGGTGCTCTGAGATATTTTATTTGACATGGGACTAATGAATGTTTGACTTCGACATCTCTTAATTTTAATAGATTAGAGTTTTTTTATATAAATGAGCAGGTCCAGGCTTTTTCCCACAGAAAAAGCGTGATGGTAAGAATTGTAAGAGGAAGAAGTTTGAACTAAAGGCTTCCTTTTTCTTAACATTACTGTTAAGGAAGTCTTTTTAGCCAATTTTTGAGTAACCTCTGTTAAGTGGCAGAATTAAGCGCCACGCCTTTTATATATTACAAATATTTCAAAATGTAACCATCTAGACCAGATCAGTTGTTTATGTAAGATCAATAATAAATGCTTCCCAAAATATACAAACTTTTTTACAAAAACTTTCTATTTAGCTTGACGCTATATTCAGAACATAATAGAGACAGAAGCTACTGTTAAAACACTTCGCTCTCCACTTTCCACCAGTAATGGAGAAACGCTGAATTTTACTTAATGCTTAATAAAAAAATAATAATATAAAAATTATTTTTTCAAGATCAAATAAACTTTGTCTTAATAAGAAAATGACATATTATATAAAAAATTGAACCTGATAATGTAATCTTTCATCAAAGAACGTCGGCTGCGTATCAAGTTATTTTGATCTGACATGAAATAGATTACCCAGGATTAGGAAGAATTTATCATTACTAAGTAATAGCTAGAAGAGATTGCAAGAAATATATACCTTTATATAAACTATATTTTTTGGGCAGAGGGAACATAGTGCCATGACATTCCATCTTTCATTTTTCGCCAGAATTTAATATAGTGCGTGGTGAGAAGCGTAACTCAACGCCACGTAATATTTGACCATAGCAAAGAAATGAAAATTATAACTAATTGCAATAATTCCTCTTAGTAAAAATGGAATAACTAATTAGGTAGGTAGTACGAATCATGACGACTTCACCGTTCCAAATTATCTAAATCCTAATCTTTTAAGATCTCATATACTTTGCATTTATTCCATCTATAATATATGAAAGACAGTGTAATACGTTAGTTGTCAGATTTGAACACACGTTATATTACGCCACCTGAGAATATGAGCAATGGCTCGTACATTTTCGATATTGAAATATGTTTTAAAATCAAATTAATTTAAAAATCTCATTTTAAATTATTATATCATTAATATTCGCAATTTTAGATTAAAAATCGTTTGACATTCGTATGATTTTTACTAAAATATTTCGCTCGCTTCTGTTACATGAGTCTTTAAAGACTCATATTGTACTAACAGCGAGTGAGTGAGAGCCAAATTCAAAGTTTATTATAATTAAAACTTTTAATTTAAAGTTTCTCTTGGTTCAGTTTAGAAACAAAAATGTTAATAAATCATAATACAAAAATATTCTTTTAAAATAAATATATACAAGTTCAACATAACCAATATTTATTCCTGACATTTCCTCATAAAAATTCTCACTCAAATCGCGACAAAACAGAGAGTTTCCTACAGAATTTTTCTCCATCAGCGAACATGTGTATTCTCAGGTGAAATAACGGAAGACACACTTTTGATCTGACAAGTGACAGACCAACGTCAAAATCTTGAGTGCTTCCGAAATTAGGTCTTTTGTCTCGCAAGAATTTCATTTTACGTCTTTGAAACTAGACTTTGCTTGTGTATTTGTCTGCTTATTTTGATTATTAGAAATTTAATTTTCGATTTTCAACTTCAAGCCAGCATCACGCTGTATCCCGCAAAAAGCACGATTGGCAGAGGGAATTTATACCGCCATATTTTTCGAGTTAGTGGGGAATGACTTCAAACTACTATATACAATTAATTTTAAATATCTCCAAGTAAATAATAGCACATTGCAAATTAATCAATATAGTATAGGTACTCTAAAAGCTCTTTGCGACAAACCACGATATAAACAGTAAAATTTATTTTATTTTTCATTAAAAAATTTACACATATGGTGCCATATATGGACTTATATTAAAAAAAATATCAGTTTAGATAAAATAAAAATTATACTTGCTTTAAACAGAATAAATAACAATATTTATGAAAATAACTAACAATAGCTAATCTTCCTATATTTCTATGACATCAAGACTATAAACCCTTGACAAAACTAAAATTGGCTTAAACCCACACAGCCAAACTAGCCTTTTCCAACTTTGCCCATTAGGTGGAAAATTCCATGCCGCAGTGAAACTTGTAAAATACATTTATCATTGTAATGTATGGCGCAGAATGAAAAGCCGGTTCTTTCGGCTTTCGCCTTTTTAAATAGATTAAGGCTGTGGATATCTGAAAAGCCCAGGAGCGATAAAGTTGATTGATAGTTAGAGGTTCATATGTAAATTAATGTTTAGATGCATTTAGGTAATGAAAAGTGAAAACACCGTGACTTATGGTGTTTTAATCGTTTTTTAATAAACAGGTGATTGATGTGATGTAAAATGCGACTTAAGAGGTAATAATATTTTTAGAGTTCCGCACCTCATAAGATGAAAACGGAACCCCTGTAGGATCACTTTCTGTCCGCTTGGCCGCCTGTCAAGACCATTTATTTCGTGATTTCGTGGAGATATAAAGCTGTAGTTATAATCAAACTATGGAAGGACGAAGGACTATGCACCCTTCAAAAAAAATCAAGATGTCAATCAAAACCTTTAGGGTTTTTGCCGTGGACATACAGTTATGAAATTTGGTACGAAGTGAGAACTTACAAAACAAATAAATAAAAACAATCTGCAAAGAGAAAACGTACAGATATTTCATATTAAAAAATCAATACAATATATTTATATATTTATGGTTGATTTCATATAAAGTGCCTGCAAACTTAAGTTTATGAACTTTTATAAGTTCCCGCTGACCTACAATCCTAAAATAGGTGCGAAAGCCTCGGTGGGCGAGGCCGACTCCCACTTAACCAGTATTATTTTAAAATACTCTTGTTTCCTTTTTACTCGCACGATTAGATAGAAGAGAGAACCATTAAGATACTCCGTACTAAGAGTATACGATTTAAGGCCACAAAAGGTTGAAATATATTTTCTAGAAAATTTGTAATTGTTAGATTTTAGTTTCCAATGAATCCTTTGATAAGACTTGGACTCTATTTTCTAATAGATCTTATTGTTTATTTGTGTAAAGAAGAATTTTCACACAATTTTCATTTACTAATGCCTTCGCGTTTCCAAGTATTTTCTACTTAAATTGCTACCATTAAGTGTAATCCCTTTTGAAGCGGGGTGAGTTGCTACAAAGATTAATATATCAAGATGTTCTTTTTTATATTTCCTTTTGTTTGAAACGTAAAGACATTAACTACTACGAAGGATTTTTTTTATCTTTTAAGATAGGCGGGGAGAACTTAGTGTTAAATATACTGCGTGGTGATTGGTGGTGCACAACGCCGTTCACTACTAATATTTTACAATAGTTACAAAATATACACACACTGCGTACTCCATCCTCCGCCAAGTTTCCAGTTTTGCACGTTGATCGTCGTAATTTAACGCCGCGCTTAGTCTTGCTACCAGAGCCAAGAAATTAAACCAATTAATTCATCCAATTGGGAATCGAATCTACAACTGTCACGTTACACTCACATGACGTGACGCTACATACGACAGAGAATTCTACAAAATATTTAACTTGAAATAACCTGTAGAAGATAAACGGATTTCTAAATAAAAATACGTGAGGCACAGAAATAGTATTTCCCAACGCATTGTTTCCATACAAAAGGCCGTATTACGTAAAGAACCGACCATGTCGTGAAATATTCAGATAATACAGTTTACTTTAGACCTCACTCTTTTTATATTTTGGCAGAGCAGTAGAAACGTTTTATATTTAATATGTAACAGTATATCTTCGTACTGTAGTATTAGTTTATAAATACATATAAGCTTATGTGATTTCTGTTAGTGTGTTTCACTTAAGGCTTCAACCCTGTGTTCGGGTATAAAAAAAATATTTATTATTTTGTTTTACGCTACATCCTATACATGGCAGAGTAGGCAGAGGAAACATGGGAACCTATTTTAAGGACATTCTTGTACCCATTAAGATACTTACGCTCTCAACTTTTAAAAAACGATGAATTGTGTACTTACACACTACACATGCTCGATATCAGACTGGAACTGAGAACAAAGTGTTTCATCACCGATACTACCTTGTAATAATCTTAAAATACAAATTTAAACATATTTAATTCGATAGTATTAAAATACCAGTTAATTTAACAATTAAGAAATACGTGACTAATAGAATGTAGTCTACATTAACTGGAATAAGCGTTTAGAAAACAAGATGGAAGCTGTTGGAAATGGGTCGATTACACTTCATATGCATCGACTTGAGACTTCTACTTAACGCTAATGTCAGTATTTTAAAATTCTTATTATAAGTGAAAGAAGATTTTTAGATTTTTAATCAACTTTTAATTAATTTACTTGTATATAATATTATTAATTATATTTAATATGGTTTCATTTTTCTTGCAGCTTTATCCCGCTTGACATAGTAAGCAAAGAGAACTATAGTTTTTTTAAATATACACAATTAAAATTTGTAAATAGTCTTTCCGAATTCAATGAAATATCCAACATGTATTTTTTTTAAAAAAGTGCTAATTCTGAAGGCATTGCGTGTTGAGTGGGGAAACTCAATGCTGTGCTTCGCCACGATTTAAGAGCTATGTAATGAAATATATACATATTTTATTTCCTCAAGTGGGAATCGAATCTAAAACCCGACACGACTGGCCTCAAACTATATTTAAATATAATATTAAATTGGATAATTCATAAAGAATATTTTATTAGCAAGTACATTTTAAAATTAAGTTACTCAAAACGAATGAAATAACGAAATGAAAGTTCCTCTCGTGAAAAATAAACATTTACAATTTATACTGTTTTAATATTCAACGAGTAGTTTTAAGTAGCTTAATGAAGTAAAATAATATATTATTATAACTAAATACTTCTACAGGTACTACAAAAAATATGCTTAATTTATTCCATCAAAATAATTTTGAAATGTAAAAATGAAAATACTTGGAATGTACGAGTAACTTTTCAGAATCTAATTTAAATGAAAAATTCTTCTAGATATCTGTGACTATATATATATACTCACAGATATCTAGAAGAATAATATATATACTGTGTAAATTTTATTTTAAATAGAAATGCATTATTTATTATTTTAACTATACTGTAAAGTGACTGCCTGGCATGGTTCATTTATCCATTTTGATAGTTCATTGCTGATAAGTGGCAGAGCTCAACACCGTACCTACTCTAAGATCTCACCAAAGTGGAGAGACGAAAACAATAAATTTCCCTCCATGAGGATCGAACCCACAACTATTGCGATTATTAAATAACATATTTTAAATAAAATAATAACATTTCTTTTACACAAATTTATACAATTATGCCTTAAATAATTGTTATTAAGTTATAAAAAAAATCAACAAGTTATTTCTGACATAGCTAAGTTATTTCAATATACATTTTCATACTCGAACTTCAAGTATCTTAACTTTACGTGGGTATTATGAAGCGAACCACAAACATTGAAATTAAAAAACTTTTCTCATCGTTACATATTTGTGGTTTAAATATAAAAATTAATATTAGTACTAGTAAACTTTTAATTATTGTTTTACGGTGACTTCTGTAAAATCTGTGGGATAATATCTTTTATATTATCCCACAGATTTTACAGAAAAATCTTGAGTGGCGAAACTCAACGCCGCCCTTTGTATCGTTACCAGAGCGTGGAAATTAAGATATTAAATATTTCATTCCTCCAGTGGGCATCGAACCCACTACTGTCGTTTTTACAGTCACAGGCTCATACTCCCGCGACAGCTCTTCCTCCAGCTCTCAGCTTGTTTATTTTATAAAAAAATAAAATAAATAAAAACTGATGGCACTGGAACTGAATCCGAATCCCTTGCAATTTTTTCAAGAGCTCTACAATTTTTATTTTAACAATTGCATAAGAACTTCGACGTGGCGGTATAAGAACTTATAGCATAATTGGCTAGAGCGTTCTTTCGTCCAGCTTTTTAACTTAATTGACGTTCAAATTGTTAATTGACCTTCTACTTGAAAGAAATTTTAATATTTCTATAAAAAAATGAAGGTGTAAAACTTGCTTGCCGGCTTGTAGGTTATGCGTTTGTAATGTTATTTAGTATTTTTTTAGCTTTACGCTATATCCCGCAAATGTGAGAGTAAACAGAGGGAACCTGGGAACCTAGTATTAAGGTATTCCATTACCATTAACACTTACGTTACCTACTTTCCGCCGAATTCTTGAGGCATTGCGTGTAGAATAGCTGAACTCAACGCTGCGTGCTGTCTAGTTACCAAAGGGAGAATAATTACATATTTCATTCTTACAGCAATAGATTCTTCTTAACCGTGTCACTAAAGTCATGACAACCACATATAATGATTGTTTTGATGGAAGATTTTCTTCACCATCTGTACGTTTTGTTCTTCACCTTTTGAGAAATTTGTTCTTTATTTTTTCTTAACCATTTTACTTTTTATAATAACTAATATTATATGTCTTCATTAATTATTTCTTAATTACAAACAAAACTTGAATATTAAAACAACAAAAGATTTTTTATCTTAAAATTATTTAAAGATTTTTGATCAAAAGCTTTTTGGAGCGTGGCGAGTTTTTTGTTTGTAAAGAAAAAATAGCAGTGTTCTAATCTTTAAAATATATATTTACACAGTATAAAATATAAGAATAAACATATATCTATATGTTGTATATCTATACAAATAAATAAAAGTTAAACATATAGATATACAAATAAATGTTTCAAACGACACAACAAATTTTAATAGAGTTTACTACACACTACTAGTTAGATTTCGTTAGGTTAGGCAAATGTTAGGTTGATATGCGGCGTTTAGTTCCGCCATTCTCAATGCCTTCAGATTTCCGTGGTAAGTGAGAAACGGAAGTGTCTTAATGGGACCGGAGTGTCAACATAGCTTGAAGACATTCCTTTCCTATTATTATTTATAACTTATATTCTATTATTTATATCGTACCTACTTCTTTGGAACTTTAAATATTCAAACAAGAACGACTACAATGTAAAGAAAGTTACATAGATAGTACCGACGAATTTCGTTCTATTTTTACCCCAAATAATGCCACACCACACAAAAGAAAGCATTATGTGAAAACTTTCGACGAAAACATAAAAAAATCTACCTAATCTTTTATCTGCAATATTTTTTTTCTGTAAGTGAAATATTTATTTACGTTTCTATTTCCATTTCTTCGCTCTGGTGTCGAAGCGAAGCGCGGCGTTGAGTTCTGCCACTCAACACGCCCTGCCTCCAGAATTCGACAGAAAGTGGAGATCGGAGTATCATAACACTGGGTTCTGCTGTGTTGGTTTACCACTATTATATTATTTCCTGTATTAAAAATTGCTGTTTATATTAGAAACGCCATTTTGGATATCCTTGAGCCCTCTATACTCTACGAGATAGAGCGTGAAACTAAAATAAATAATAAAAAATGAACTATTCTACAAATAGAACTTCATACGGCAAGAAATTACTCGATATTGACATCGTCGATGCGCTGTCGTCATCCAATTTCCGTGCGGTTTCAGAATCGAAGGGCATTTGTAGTATGGAAATACTCGCTTCCTTGGGTATTCAGGTTTGAAAATAAATTGTATTGACTTTGTAGATGTATTACATATATTTTTTTCAAACTACCCACCTATTTTAATAACTAATTACTAATTATTGTTACTTTTTTGGATTGTTTTATTATTTGTAAGTACTCAAAAAATATATTTATAACCGTGTATACACAAGATTAATAGTCAATTCTAAAATTTATTTTAAGCTTTGTCTCGTTTATAGTGGGGCAGACATAGAGAATGAAATGTTAAGATACTACATTCTCTGCTTAACATCGAACTCGATACACTGCGTGTTGACTGGCGGAACACAACGCCGTGGAAAACTGAATGAAAATGCAATGAAGAATGAAAATATTGGTATCGCAACTTTAAATGCAAATTAAAGTAAATTCAAATTATTTTAATAAAATTTATCACAATAATCATTCTAAATTAAAACAAAATGAAGGTAGGAATAAACAAGTACTAAGTCTTGGCCTTGAGGCTCGATAGAAATACGATCGATTTCGTGTCTTCGGTACCTACTACAAAGTAATTGAACCTTTTAAAGTAGAATGGAGGTTCCCTTCGAAAACGTCTACAATAGCTATAGATTTGTAAGCGTTAACAAATTATTATAGATTTATCTTTAGATTGAAGTTTATCAGTGTTGTGATAACACCGCGACGGTTGTGAGTTCGATTCTCACATAGAAGTATGAGTTATTTTCATTACCTTGCTCTGTTTACAAGACAAAGCACGACGTAGAGTTCTGTCACTCACAATCTTGAAAATTTCGCGGAAAGTGAACGTGAAACGGAATGTCTTAACCGAGAGAATATTGAAAGAACATTGATAATTAAAGAATATCACAGTTTTTAAATAGTATCAAGTAGAACCTCCATTTTCTTGATTCTCATTTAATTTATTAGAAAAAATTATCTTAGAGTCTTAGAAGTAATAATAAAAGTAATTTAGAAGTCACTAAGACTTTGAACATTTTTATGAGCTCCTTTTATATTTCCTTATAAAACTTCTGGCGATATAATCTCGAACACGTGTCGAGGAAATCGCTTTATTGAGGGAATTAGTGACGCGTCACTTTATTTTTATTTTCTTTTGAAATACATAACTAAAATAATTTACTTGTTTTCTGTCTGGAGTAATCTAAATGCCACCGGGTACATTCATCAATATACATATATACCTAAGAGTTAATTAGTTAGTTATTAGTTAGAAAAAAGTTAATTAGTTGGGAAATACTGAATAATAACATTTTTCTATTTTTAGCTTCAAGGAGTAAGAACCGTATATAGCAAAGTTCATTCAGGATTTACATAGTCAGGATTTAGTCTTATTATTAGAGCAGAGAAATAAAATCACTTCATTTTTCCCAGTGGAAATCTCACACCCACAAATGTCGCATTGACAGTGGCATACCACTACGCCATGATGGATGGGAAAAATAAATAAATATTACGAGAAAAGTAACAGAAACAAATATAGCATTACAAAAGAAGCTGTACTCTAAAACTTAACTAACAATCGATTTACATGTATGACAGGTACTATCTGAGGAACTGAAGCGACTTACGAACATTGAATTTAAACCTCGGTCGAATTAGGTCAGCTTTTTGTGAAGGATGAACAGGAACACGCGGATCATTTTTCATTCATTCTTTTAACCTCAAAAGGTTCGCCGTGACATGTTCCTTAACAAAGACATTCAATTTTAAAGGTTTTTCTATTTTGACGACTCATTTCTTTTGAAATGATAAAATTTATATTGCTTCATTGGCTTGGACGTTTCAAAGGCGCAGGTTTAAATTTCGCTACATAATTTTATTTACGCATGTTCTAAATATGTTTATTTCTTTTTGTTGTCATTAAAAATTTTAAAATCTCTCGTTCATTTCAATCACTCGTTTCATTTATTTTTGGCGTATTTAAATATCGGAGGCCAATAACACTAAATAATATTGAAAAAATATACTATTTTTATATTTTTTATTCATTGAACAACAGAAATGTGCAATGAAAATACTCGTTTCCAGGCTGTCGTCGTAGCGAACAGCTTAGAGAATTTTATTGTATGATGTGATGGTTGTGGGGTCAATTCCTGCTCAGGAGACTTATTTTAATTAAATTATGTGTTTTATTATTTGAACATTTTATATTATACCTATATTCTTGCTCTACAAAAATCTATTAAAAATGCCGATTTCATAAAACTTATAATAACAAAATCAAACAAAACGCATTAATTAAGTTAATTAAAATAATCTTACAAAAATTATACAAAATAATTATTATTCCTCCTTTACAATGTTAAGAAATCTGCCTCTCTAAAGTATTTTCAAGCTGTATACATTTTTATGAATAAAATGCATTATGCCCTGGAGGAGCTGGCTCCTTTGCGGACGTCGTCGCGCTGTGAATTGCAAATTAGCTATTGAATGTTAAAACCTGTTCAACATAATACCGTAAAACATAAATTTAAAACGTCAGATGGCTGTAATGAAATTATAAGAAAAATATGTGATATAAGACTATTCGTATAATAAATAGGAAGGTACCATTTGAATATAATTAGAAGGAGACCAGTCGAGATTGAACCTATATCTACCGAGTTTAAAGTCAGAAGCTGTCCCACTGCACCACGATGTTGTGTTTTAAGTAGAAGAAATGTATTGTTAAGACACTCCGTTTTCCATTTTTCGAATCTTTGAGATATTGCGTGTTAAGTGACGGAACAGAACGCCGCGCTGATAGCAAGAACTCACAATCATTACTTTTACAGTCAAACTCTATACCACTGCGTATCTATGTAAAGTATGTATTCGTTACACTAAATGAACATCTCGAATTTCATCCATATTTATCTGACTTCGTGAATATTCACTACTAAAAACACCCCAAATTTTAGTAAAAATAAAATGGCAACATTATCTCAGTAAAAAGCCGTACACATATAAACATTCTGTGGGCGAGGTAAAGTAAAATATATATAGATATAGTAATATATATGTAGACTAGTAAATGAAAACGTGGGCGATTATTTATATATTATGTGCACTTTCGATAAATGTCGTTCGTCGATGCTCACTGCTGACCTTTCGCTGTTTATTCTATTTAATCAACTATCTATTCAGTGAAATGTGAAATATAATCTTAACGCGATGGTAGTGAGTACAAATATAGGTTCCGATGTTAAGAAATATACAGCAAGTATTTTTTATTAAAATAGGTAATAAATAAAAAAAGATAAGATAATATTTCTAATGTATTATTCCACACTTAGAAAATATATTTTTTTGTTTAAAAAACGTATAAAAAATTTTACCGTAGCAGGACTTGAACCAATGTTTTTTGAAAACCGTCCATTTAGACGTAGACGTCCATTCAACAGATAGTAGAGTAGACTAGAGGCAATCTCAAATCATAATCATATTCTGGAGGCAATGCATGTTGAGTGGTGGAACTTAACCCCGCGCTTTGCCTCGTTAGCAGAGCTGCGTGTCTTACCTGCTTGTACCCTCCGACTCCCGACTGGCCCCGAGATACATACATATTAGAATAAATAAATATTATTCTCTTAATATCACTTCAATACATTTTCTTGCTATAAAAGTATGATTTTAAATCTCTATATATGTATGTTTATAAATGTATATTCTTTCAAATAGAAAATTTCAATAAAATATCGTTTCTATACAATGTAAACCGTGCACTGCATCCAACACTTAGGCTCGTTAGGTGCCAGTCACAAAGGCTGGGGTATCAAAGTGACTCATCCTTTGAAGCTATAATAAAATTCTTGGACACTATTGTGATATTATAGTTATTTATGTGCTATATTTCATTTTATAATATATGTTTGACTGTAGCGGGTGAATAATTACTCTTACTAATTCTTCTCGCTCTGGTAACAAGAAAAAGCGTTGAGTTACGTCGCTCAACAGACAATGTCTTGTCTATATTGAACGGAAAGTGAGGAACAGAATAAGAATCTTAATAGAAAGCTTCCTCTGCTTGCCCTGCTATGCGCAAAATACCTGAAACAATTTTTTAGCTGTTTTTATGTTCCGTACCTCAATAGGTACAGAATTCTCCGTCTATCCGTCTGATCATTTACCTCGAGATCGGGTACAGGTATCAAGCTAACATTAATACTGAATGTTCAAGTCTATGATCTCCTTTATCACAATAAATATCAAACTTTTATATCAACGCAATCAAAAGACACGAGCATTTATGCTTTTATTTTATAAAATTCGACGCGTATTCAATACGTATAAGGTACTTCTCGTAGGCCTACGAGAATGTTATGAAACTTCACACGAAGCGAAAACTAACAATACAAAAAAAGGAAAAATCTGAAGAATAAAATTTATAGATATATCACACCTAGAATCTCAAAATTGGCACAGTAGCGGCATTGGACGAGTCCGCCTCGCATTTGACCAGTTTTTTTATATGAATACATACACCATTATAGCATGGCGTTCAAATGTCCTCGGCAAAATATTTAATATTTAAATTATTTTTTTGTTGCACTAAGTGCAGTTGTCCATTAAGAGCTCTATTGAATATTAAATAGCGGTACTCAAAGTAAAAGGGAATAATAATAAAAAATGAAACAATAACGAATCTGGGTGCTACCGAGTTCTTTCTATTAATTCTAAGAAATAATAAAATATCTAATGTTGAGACACTTCGTTTCCCTGCTTTGTCTCGTTAGAATAGCGAGGAAATAGAATAATCTATTCCCCGAGAGTTCCATTAATAGAATCCCATCGATTCTATTAATCGAACCTAAAACTGCCGCCTCTATAGTTAGACTAAGATGCTGTGCCGCATTGCCATCACTACCTTGACGCTTCAAGCTTTTTCCTAAAGCAAAAGCATTCAAGCAAAAATCTTGTCAACAAAATAAAAGATGTTACAGAATCTGGAGAACAATAATTTTGGCATCATGTTAATAATGCAGTGAAGATATATTCCTTTTTGCGCAGATGCCAAACGGAAACTCAAAATGTATGGCGTTGCAGGATTTGAAGCCGCGCCCTGGATGCTGTCCAAGTGCTCTAGCCAATTACTCACTGCGCTCACTTCTTGAAATGCTGATTTTTTTTCTTGGTTATTCCAATTTTGTTACTTTTTGTGAGAAGCTCTCTTATTATAGCTTCACGTTGTATCCTGCTTTTAGGAGGGTAGAGGGAACCTAGTGCTAGCACACTCCGTTTAGTCATTATGCAAAACAAATTTAACTTCTCTGTTCATATTTTTTTCATTTATTAATTTAACCTCAGACTTTTAGCGAACTTTACTAAATTTAAGACGAAAAAATATAGAAAGATCAAGTACCATATTAGGAAAACGAAAAATTTAAAAATCTCTCTTATACGAAAAATACTCGCCTTTCCAACTGCAATAGTTCAACTCAAATAGTCCGAAAAAAGTTTTGCGAAATTCCAAATGTTTTCACAACATCAATAGGGAGAGCCGAGAGAATCGGGACACAGTGAACTCAAATTGAAAATCACAATGGTATTTGCTTCAAGAAATCGATGTTCGTTCTGTCTTTATTGAACATTTTCGAAGTAAAGATATAAAAGTTAATATTACTTTAAACACTGTTGTCTCTAAACGTTAAATGCTGAAATAAATTAGTACCTTATGTAGTTAAACCTGTAAACGCAACGGTTGCGCGTTTGATTTCCACCCGGGGGAATGAAATATTTAGTATATTTTCATTCCCTCGCTCTGGTGATAAGGCAAAGCGTGGCTAGAGTTCCACCGTTTAAAAGAAAGTACACATTATATCTCAAAATACACATTTAATTTATAGGTATCATTTAAATATTGATTTTTTTTCTTTTTAATTAAGGAATTTAAATAGAAATTTAAACGTCAATCTCTCCCTTCAATCAATCGTCAATCTTAATTTTATTCTCAAACGGTGCTGCGTTACTTCCAGACTTAACGGTAAATAGCTATTTTCTTTTCCTTTGTACTTATACTATTTATAAATGTACGATCATCGATGTATGTATGTCAAACAGCTCTAACCTCATATACATTTCAATGGCTCTAGCCTTTCTATCCCTGGCAGAGGAAATTAAGGCTGGTAATCGGAAACTACTGCACTATAGTTACTGTTGTGCGAATTGAGGCTTTATATTTGTAAAGATATGGTTTAATTTGCAATATTTCTCCACTAATTTATTTTTAAAGAAAAAATATTTTGTAGTTAAAAGTACTTTAAATAGAAAGTGATTAAATTTACCTCAAAGTTTTATTGAAAAATAAAATAACCAGTTAATAGTATTATGATTCATGGAAATATTTTCTTTTAATTCTCACTAATGTAGATAAGTAATTGTGAAAAGAAGCAGGTAGGCAAAGGAAACCCAGCAATTAGAATACAAAGTCTTCTATTTCTTCTTCTTCCTGCCATTAATCCCGGCTATTGCCAGGATCTGCCTTCCTACTTAACCTATTCAACTTTGCACGGCCATTAGCATTCCTCGATGGTTAGACCATTGGCTCTCATGTCCTGAATAACGACATCAAACCAGCTCTTCCTTGAGCGTCGGGGAGGTCTAGCTCCAGGGACAGACATAGCAAGGCAGTTGCATCCGACATAGTTCCTAGGCCGGCCGGTAATTAAAATATATAGATAAATTATATTAAAACGGAAACTAAACTGTACGATTGTACTTATTTTATTGTCAAAATATTTAAATTTGAAAGGGACTTAAGGCACCCTTGTCATAGAGATAATCCCTTCAATATAAGAGATATGACATTTAATATAATCTTTTGATCCTTCCGCTTTGTAAAGTTGATGGCGGTTCAATATTAGAAAATATGTAACTGACACTGTGATAAAAAATATCAAATATTATTTATCTTTGACTAATTAAACACAGACTGGTGATTTCGTCTGCCATTTTCTAACATATTTTTGTGATATATATCAATAATACAAAGTTTCTCGATTAATTCATACTAAAACAAAAAAGCTAAATCAAAATCGGTTTATCCGAGCTAGGATGCCACAGACAAACATACACACACACATACAACCCTCTGTTTTCGTAGTAGTCGTAGTACAAATAGAATAAGACTTCATAAAGGGTAATTGAAAGAACTCAAATATAAAATTTCAACTTTTATTTGTACAGTCAACTAGGCTTTCACGTGCCGTTTCCAGGTCAAATTCTCTCTAACAAAAATAAAACGACATGCCGCCTCCCGGAGCGTTGTTTTCAAAATGATACGGATGAATAAATTTAACAGTTTTTTTTTATATATCTAATATCTTTTTGTCGGTTGTAACGGTAACGCTTATAGTTCAGTGGTGATGATGTTTTTTTTGTTAAAAAGAGGTAACCTGGGAACCTAATATTACGAAAGTCCGTTCTGATATTCGTGTCGTATGTGTCTAGTATAGTGTCACTATTTGAAATGTACATAAATAAGAAGTAATTTTATAATATTCTTATAAGGTATCTTATAAAGCAATGCACAGTAGATTATACATTAGTACGTCAAGTTTTACTAATTTTATTTTATAGTAATCTTGTGGTTTTCCATTTCACTTCATTATATTTTAGCGATGTTAGTTATTATAATAAAAAATATATTTCACAAGAAGTAAAAAATTCTATAAGATTTTACTTAGATATTTTTCTATAAAAAACATATTACCAATTCTATGAGAATCGAATTCACTACCTAAAATCTTCTCTACGAGACAACGTGTAAGCATTTTGCAGCAAATAGATCTAACGGCTATAATGAATCTTCCTTTTGCATGAAATCATAACAAAGCCACACAATAGTTATAGTGGAAACTACAATACATTACAATTCCCTTTTGTTTGAACATTCAATTACCTGCGTGCTATGTTGTGCTGAACTGATTTTGATGGAATTTAGATTAAATTATAACTTCTGTTAGAGTAATAAACGCACTCAATAATAGATTTTCTTATATATCTTCCATGTAAGCTGTTTTTTTACTGTAATATATAAGTAAGCTTATTAGATTCCCACTAGGGGGAATATTTTTTTTCTGTTTCCTCGTTTTATTAACGAGACAAAGCGTGGCGTTGAGTACCGCCAATCAACACGCGATATCTTAAAAAGCTGGGAACTAGAGAATGTCTCGAAACTACATTACATCGAATATAATGTATAGCTATAAAAACTTTATAACTTTTTATGCAAAAGTATTTTTACTAAACTTTTTTTATTAACATTTGATAAATCATTGTAAAGAAACGAACGAACTCAGTCTTTCTTACTTTTGATTTATGTTATTACTTTTAAAGAACCTCTCTTGGTATTCAGAAACGTGGGAATATGATATTGTAACTTTAAATTTACTTAAGGAATTTCTATATAGTAGTTAATATGTTTTTATATTTATTTCTGTAATTCTCTATATATATAAATCTTCCAACTGGCAGACAACATAAATCCGGACCTACGTGGTATAAAGTCATAAAAAAGATTTTAAAGAATCCTTCAAGAATATAGAGGGAACTTCCGGAAAATCTGAACGGGATAAAACAACACTTTTTAGATAAAAAAATTTGGAAAACCTAATTTTATAACAATTCGTTCTCTACGTATCTCCCGAATTTGAAACATTTGAAAGAGAAAGCTGAAATAAAAGACAAATTAGACTTTTTAAACTTTTTAAATGATGATCTTGTAGTAGGTGAAACTTGGCGGGGAAATTCCTACGGGAACGTGAAAAAGGGATTTCCCGCAAACCAAGTCGTAGGCATCAACTAATACTAGAATATAACAATACCACAAACTCAAAAGTTTCAAACTATTTTTGTGAGCTTTCTCTTGCCAATTAGCGCACCTATGCTTTGAACACCGAGAGTAATTAAACCAGTGTGAGACAAAGACGAATGTGGAGCTATTTCTGAAATTTCACTGAAGATTACTTTTCCTATATATGAACTATTTGTTCATATGTTCTTCATATGTTGTTAAATTGTCATTTTCACGCTGTATCCCGCGTATAGCAGAGTAAGCAGAGTGATCGCAGTGTAAGAATTCTCCTTTCTCCTCTTTTCACCTAATTTTAATGCTGGAAAATCAATATAGCTCATTTTCACGAGTGGAATACACAATCATTGCATTTACAGTTAAGTGCTGTAATATTAGTTAAGTGCTGTAAGATCTTGTAGTAGGTGGAACTTGGCGGGGAAATTCCTATGGGAACGTGAAAAAAGGGTTTCACGCAAACGAAGTCGAGGGCAACAACTAATACTAGAATATAACAATACCACAAACTCAAAAGTTTCAAACTATTTTTGTGAGCTTTCTCTTGCCAATTAGCGCACCTATGCTTTGAACACCGAGAGTAATTAAACCAGTGTGAGACAAAGACGAATGTGGAGCTATTTCTGAAATTTCACTGAAGATTACTTTTCCTTTATATAAGCTATACTTCATATGTTGTTAAGTTTGTCATTTTCACGCTGTATCCCGCGTATAACAGGGTAAGCAGAGTGAGCGCAGTGTAAGAATACTCCGTTCTCCTCTTTTCACCTAATTTTTATGCTGGAAAATCAATATAGCTCATTTTCACGAGTGGAATACACCATTGCATTTACAATCAGTTGCTGTGATATTAATTCTGTTATTTTCAAATATCTCACTTATTATTAACATTTTAGATTTATTGCCAGCTTCACGCTATCTCCCTAGCAGCGAGCTTAGCAGAGAAGATAGGAGGAATTTAATGATAAAACATTCCGTTTTCCACTTAACGTTCAATTCTCGAGACATTACGCGAGTGTAGGAACTCAATATCGAGCATTGTCTTACAAGCACATCTACAGGAGCGAGGAAATAATAATTCCCCGAATAGGACTCAAACCCACATCAGTCGCGTTTGTTACGACAGCCTCATAATGTTACTGTTTTTAGTACAAAATTTAAGTGAGCGATAAAAAACCACTTATGGCACTAACACGTAATAAACAAATTATACTCGTATCACAGCCTTAACAAAATACACTATGAAATCTATAAATAGTACGTTGGAAGCCATTAAATTAAATGTCACGCGAAACCACCAACCCCCATAATTGTTTTTATAGCAAAATATTTTAATCTGAAATGCGTAGTAATAACATTTCAACTCTGTTTTTAAAATCTTATGCAAATATGTCAATATTTATTACTTATTGCGGCGTTCAGTTACGCCACTCAACACGCAATGGTTCCAAATTTCGGCGGAAAGTGCAAAATGGGGTGTGTGTCTTAATAGAACTGGGTGATACACAGCATATATCCGAAAATGCGGGGCATAGAACTCTGACATTTGGCATGTCCTTGTAGAGTGAAAAGTAGTGACTAGTAATAAAGTGCACTATGAAAGGTTCTACTGAAATTCTTATGGGAATGGGAGATATCGACATTTTCAAGTCTTCACAATCGAAGTTGCAGGATGTAACTTGTATTAATTATTTCCTTGAATTGTTTATCTTAGTCAGCAACGAACTGTATAACGTGATGGCTATGGGTTCGATGCCCACTCGGAGCTTTTATTGCTATAAAAGTATTGCTTTTATTGCAATGTAGTGACAAGACACTCACTTTTTCTCATTAACTAACTAATTATGGTATAAAATATATCGACTTGCACTACACCTAACGTCATTATTCTATCATGCACGCTCGTCAGTGAAGAGTCTCCAAAGTTCTAACCTCATTTTCTTTTAAGTATCTTACTTTTATAAGTTATATCATTAGCAGGAGTGCTCTTAGAGGATTTTATACTCCTAGCGTTCTACTACTGAAATTCCATTAAGGTGGTTAGGCTGTCCTGGCGCAGTGGAATGGCTTCCGACTGTAAAAATGATAGTTGTGGTTTCGATCACTGATCATTTAGGGAGAATGATTATATTTAAAATATTTTTATTTCTTCTCTCTGACAAAACGCGACGTTACGTTCCACAACTCAACCCAAACGGTGTGTCTTAACAAGAGGATTCCTTCTGCTTATCCTGTTTGCGAGAAATTGGTATATTAGTCTGCAACGCGAATAAAAGTAGTGGTATTGTACCCTAATTGGAAAAATGTATATTTATGTTTAAAATATAGATGCTGATTAGACGAGGCAAAGCGCGGCGTTGAGTTCCACTTCTCAATACCTCCAGAATTCGGCGATGAGTGGAAAGATTAGGGTCTTGTCAGACGGACAGTGAACAAAGTGATCCTGCAAGGTTTCCAGTTTTTCCTTTCGATGTACGAGATCCTAAAAATATTAACATAGCCTCTAAAATGTCTTTAATATATATAGATAAAAAATAAATAAGACATTATATTACGGTATACTGTGATAGCGGCCGTTAGAACATACTCGTACATATTATATTAAACACATACTAAGTTTAACCGAAATTCTCGTACCGAAATTATGAACAGCAGGTTACAGTATGCAATTACGTAGTAGCCGCCGCTATGCGGATATCGTGACCTGGGGATCCTGAAATGTTATACTGCTAAAATATGTTAATTATAAATGTAATATAACATATAATTTATATATATTTTTATCACGTTTGAGGTTTGAACGTTCTATTCCTTCTGTTCCAGCACTCAACACGCAATGTCTCGAATTGAGCAGTTTATGTGGAACGGGATGTCTTAACACTAGGTTTCCCTTGTTGCACCGCCGTGCAACACCGTGCTAACCGTGATAGAGCGTGAAGCTAAAAAAATGAATCATGTATCTGGCTTAAAATTCATTGCCTAACTGAAATAACTTTTCTTTATATACAACGTATCAATGCTTAAAGCAATTTCTCTTAAGTTTCCCGAGATACGCTGTAATAGAAAAGCAATAAACCGTATGAAACAAGCTGTTAAACTATTCCGTAAATTTTAATGTTCATCCATTCTAAGCTTTTGTTGATGAGTTTGTTAACCGCTTCCGAAGTGAACTTACCTCGTGGAATGTTTAATGTTTTAAATTTCACTCTAAATCTAAAATAACATTTTCTATACCTAAGTCATTAAAATAACTTTTTGAACTTTGTATTTTAATGTGAATTTATATAAAAATACATATATTTTGCGTTATTTTCATTTTTTTTGTCGATACATGCAAAATCCGCATAGGTCAGAAAGCGCTTAGTGTCTCGATACTCCATTCTACGCTTTCCACAAGAATTCAAGACATTGAGTTGATATGAGGAGGAAAGAGGAGAAATCGAAGTAATTCATTTTACCGACTGGAAATCGAACACGTAACTACCGAGTCGCGTTAACAGACTGCGCCACAAGGGCCTACATCTAACATAATTAGTAGAATTCAGGTTAATCTACGCCGACTAGCGTTTTCTTTATGCTTACAATTTAGGTTACATTTGGGTGGGTTTCTTTTGATATGTTCGAGACGTAAAATTAACGTTATTTACGTAATTTGTAGAATATATTCCCTTATTTAGTCTTTCTTTCGACTTTTTTAGCTTCACATTGTATCCCGCAAATAGCAAGGTAGGCAGAGGGAACCTGGGAAAAAAGTATGTCTCTTAACACTATATTGCCAGGTTAACCCTGTTCCCATTAGAATATTTATAATATTTCCAAAATTGGATGGCGCATGGGAAATGAAGTGTTTAACATTATGTTTCCTCTATCTTCCCTGCTATATGCGTGATAAAGCGTGAAGCTAAAAAGATATATAAATAAAATGAATCGCGAACATCATCCATACCTATATCAAAAGTTCAACTTTTAGTCTTATTCAGAAGGTAACAATGGAAACAAACTAAAAAACCCCTAGTATCCGCTGCTCGCTCATTTTTCATCGCATTGTATCTGTTGAGATATATCCACACTTTTTTTACAAAGGGTATAATCTATTATAACTTCTCTTATAATAAATCATATAGAACTATACTTGTTTTTTTTAGTAGAATTGTGTAGAATTTCATGTTTTTATAAGAAAACCTAGAGTTAAGACTCTGTTCTCCATTTGTCACTCGAATTTGAGACATTTCGTGTTGAATGATTAAACTCAACACCAGTTTTTTTTCATTTTACAAAAATCTAAAACTGAATGCAATAATATCCATGGCGATCGACTACAAACGCGGCTTCCACTACAAACGCGGCGTTCAGTTACGCCACTCAACAAGCAATATCTGAAAAATAGGACGATGTAGTGGGAACGGTGGTTTTACCATTAGGTTTTTACTTATTTCTTTGCTATTCCGGAAAAAACGTGAAGCTGCTATAAATTTTATTTCATAGTACAAAAAGAGACATTTGATAAACAATCCCAACGTAACTGAGATGTGGAGGATATAAGGGTAGATCTCCTTATAATTTATTACGCCTTGAGAATAAACATATGCCTACTGAAAGTAACATAGACATGAAACTGTCAGAGCTGACATTTTCCCAAATTATTTATTTGTTTTACGTGAATTTTAGTATTGGATTTACTATTATTTTTTTAAGTATTTCTATATAGTAAGTAGATAGAACTAAAAATGTACTGAAATTCTTGAATATTTCTTCAATTTAATTGGGTTAGAATTTAAACTTATTGTTAACATTGTTATATTATGGACAAATTATACATTTTTTTTATATAAATTGTAACCTATGTGTTACTGTGATATATAAGCTATAATACTAAAGAGTTTGATCGAAATCTGTTCAGTAGTATTTGCGTGAAAGTGGAACAAATATCCATCCATCTGCACAAATGTTCAAATTTATAATATTAATAGGCTACGTATATTTAAAGTTAAACAAATTTAAAAGATCAATAGACTCAGTGACCCATATATAAATCCATATAAATATTTGTGAATTGAATTTAATTTGAATCCCGTGTAAGCTATCAGAGGAAGTGTCATAAATTTTTAACGCTAAAACCGCCGGGGCAGTTTTGTGACGAAAATAATGATTTTTGTCGACATGTAGGTACATTTATTTTAGAAAATGGTATATACTGTTGAAATTTTATAACGAGGTCTGTCGTAGCGCAGGGGTTCAAAGTATGTGTAAATGGGACAGGCGGACTCCAGTGGGTTCGATTCCCACTGGAGTCCGCCATTCAACGCAATGCCTCCAGTATTCGACGGGAATTTGGAAACGGAGTGTATTTACACTAGGTTCCCTCTGCCTATCCTGCTATGTGCAGTATACAGCCACACGCTAACAAAAATTATAAAATTCTATATTCTTATAAAAAAATATAATGGTTTTTTACTAAATTCCTCCACTCAACACGTAATGTCTAATAGCAGAAACTCTATTTTCTCCTACTATTTGCTAAATACGGAAAAAAGGAATTTTTTTATTAAATATGTAAACAAATAAGTTCTACAAAAACCTTAAAATAAAATGGATTTCAGTAATGTGAAACTTTTATTTCAATATAGGAAAGGGGATCACAATACGAGTCAAAGGAATATAAAATAGAATCAACGTGATTTCGTCGGATTTCGGAGGTTCTATGTGGATTTTGTTCAATTACATGGGTTTGTCAGAAATAAAAGTGTTTTTGTTAGTATTTTTTTTTACTACACTGATAAACACATTACCCTACTTTTCGTCGCGCAGTCGGTTAAAAGGGTCAAAATGCAGCAAAATTATTTTTTATTTAGAACTTAATTCAAAATATATAAAAATTTAATAATGTTAATATTATTTTATAATTTCTAAAATAAAAAAAACTAAAATATTATAACATACCTAAGTTATTATGGATGACACATACATACATACATCATATTTGAAGTTATCATAATTAATGTTCATAAGCGCCGTAATGCCTGTTCATCCTTCACATCTGTCATCCGTACAGCATGGAATTAAGAATAATGTATAGTGTAGAGAATATAGGCGTAAGCCTGCTATTGTATTACTTCTCATAATTAAATACGTTTTAAGTATTGTTGTTTTAGTTTCATGCATATAGCAGTGTAGGCAGAGAGAACAGAGAAAAACACTCCGTCCTTTGATTATCGTTTGAATCGGAGACACTGCTACACAGAATTTATAGAATCATTTCTCGAGTGGGGATAGATCCCACAACCAAGGCATTTACAATCTGTCGCTATCCCATTATAACACGATGGCTTAAAGTAATGACAGATCTAAGGTTTCAAGATGTAAGCATCATCAATAATAGATATTTATTATTAGATAAACATACGAAATCGAATATATTACTATAGGGTATTACTATTTCTGTTTATAGAAAAAATAGAGTGGTTCTAATAAAATGTCAAGGCTGTATCGTCCAATGCTTTCGCCTTTTCTGTGAAGGAAAAAACTGATAAGAAAAACTATAATCTGTCACACACACTTTAGCGGGAAATTGATTGTGACGGATAGTTTATTTTCTACTAACTGTATTGAAGATCTGTTTTTGTTTACAAAACTAAATTAAATAAGTTATATCTAAAGATAGTTAAAAAGAATATAAGAGGCCGTCCATCGATGCTTAGAAAATTAGCATGGAAGAATATTTTAGAAAATTATTTCAAATACAAATATTATCTTATATAAAACATTATCTTATATAAAATATTGACATAAAATTATTTTGTTATCTATATTCTTAAAGAATTTTGTATTAAACTCGTTTGAAATTTAAAAGTCCAGGTATCTTTGTGAGTAATCCTTTGTCTCAAAGCTACAGTTCTCTTCTACGTCAAGAGCAAGGTTATCTTATTGTGAAATTTTGAGACCCAATTGTGTTTAATTAGTTCTAGACTTCTAGATAAAACCCAATTAGTAAAGAAAGTATAAAAGACTCAGTTCTTAAGTGATAAGATTTTATTTATTTCTTTAAGAAATTTTTACTTATTATAAAAGTAATATATTAAGTTTTTTTTTAAATAGAAGAGAATCCTGTCACCCACAAACCTCTAAAATTCGATGGAAAGTGGGGAACGGAAGTATCTTAAAAGTGACGGAGTATCTTAAGAGTAGTGATATAGCCTTTACGCTGTATCCCGGTTATAGCTGAGGAGCCATAAAGAACCAAGTGTCAAAACTCTCCGTCTTCCAAAGATGTGGTCTAGTACTGATCAAGCAATATACCACAGCAAGATAATAAAAATGATTTATTCCCCCAAGTGGGAATCGAAACGACAACCGTCACATTTGTAAAGATTGTGGCACTAGCCAATTGTGGAAAAAAGCTAGTAATCAATTATTAAATTTGGTTTTATTAACTTTTATACAGAAAAGTAATACATAAAAAAATATTCAAGTAACGAATTAGAAATAATATAAATTAATAAAATAAATATTCTACACCAACATAATTTTACGCTACAAAAGGTCCTTTAAAACATAATAATGAGATAAGGATTCCAGAATTGTATGAAACTAAGTTTTATCGAATCTACAAACTAGTGAATGCTGGTACCACATATACATATATACGTACAAGTATATAATATACTAGTAAAATAGAGCAAAACTAAGGTAGCTTGGGGCTTAAATTTGTGTAGTAATGCAGTTTTGTTTGGAAAGTTTTAAGATATGGGTTTTATTTTAACATGGTTTGTTTTTACTTATTTTGTTTTATTTATATGTTTTAAGTAAGTGCAGTAAAGAATATTTATATTTAAGAGTATTCTTATTTTTTTTATTAGCTTTACGCTGTATCTCTCATGGATCAGGGAAGGTTCAAATAAGCGTCAAGGAAGAGCAGGCGTCTTATTGTTGAGACATTGCGTGTTGAGGGGTGTATCTCAACACTTGCTCTGTCTTGTTATCAGGTTAGGAAATAAAGCCATTCATTCTTTATGCTGGGAATCAAATCCAGGTGCTATGCTGCTGACGCTGTCTGATTTTCTTCCTATCTCCGGGACTTGGATGGATGCGTACGAAAAACCGAGAAAACAAAAGTGTTTTACACTGTATAAAACATAATTAATTCATATGAGTTTAATATATATATTTTTTATTATATTAGCTTCACGCTGTATCCCGCACACAACAGGGTAGGCAGAGGGAACCTAGTGTTAAGACACTCCGTTCCCCACTTTCTGGCCTCAATAATATAATATGCGTGCTACATTCTAATCACATAATAATCAAACATGTTAATTCATTCGTACTCTTTCACTCAGCTTCATTCCGCTCCTTTCCAGTTCGTTGAAGTGTATATTTAATGGCATTTTCCATAAAATTATTTCTGTCTAGTAAATTAATAAATCATGTTATGGTAGATATGTGGACTGTTGTGGGGACGTGGTGGCGCAGTGGGACAGAATCTGACTTTAAAGTTAAAGGCAATGATTGTAAGTTCGATCGACATTAGCAGGGATTAAGAAACGTACTCGGTCTGGTAATAAAATAATAAAAAAAAGATAATTATGACTTTAAATTGTACGGTTTCAACATCTTTCTATTATATAAAATATATATATATATATGTTTTTAAATAGCATATAGTGAGTGCTATAAACTATAAACCAAAAAAATATATATCTTTGTTTATCAAAGATTGTCTTTTTTTATTATTACAACGAGCGAAGCGAACAGCAAGAAAAGCATGGACGAGATGTAAACTTACTAGTTTTCTTACTTGTTTATCTAACTCCAAATGGCTATCGAATCCACAACCTTCGCATATGCGTACACTGTGCTACAATACCATATATTCTTATATATAATTTTTCTTTATATATACCGAACTCGAATATTTCATGAGAGCTGCGGTGTTTTTTCTGCAATCCCCAGTACAGTACTCGGCAACGTGGATTTATTATTTACAACGAGTCTTTTAAATAAGAAAATAAGCCAACGTTTCAGCGAGGCTCACAGACGTCTTAAATATAAATGTATTAACTTACTTCAGCCATATTATTATGTTATTTATTTCACTTGTTTTACCGGTAAATATATTTATTTAATATGAGGCCGTGAAATATTTATTTACGTTTATATTTCCATTTCTTCCATTCTTAAGTTCTGACACTTAAAACGCAATGCCTCCAGAATTCGGCAGAAAGTGGACGGAGTGTCTTAACACTAGGTTTCCCCTGCCTACCCTGCTGTGTTTCATAATATGTACATTCACAACTATTGTAGTAAGGCTTCTATAGCGACAGTGATTAACGTTTCGTTAGAAGTTCCGCCTTTGAATCCCTAATTACCATGTCACACATGTTTAACTAAAAGGCATTTACATATTTAGTTGCAATCAAGTTACATTCTAATTACAATATCTGCTTGGGGTTGAGATTAATATCGGAAATTACTATTCATTTTGTATTATGTTTGTAAAGAAATTTGCTTTAGTATTTACATAAATATAGTTTTTTTTCAGTTTCCCACTATACTCACTGAGAGGGTAGAAAAAGATAACCTACTATGAAGACACTCCGTCCCCCATTTTCCGCCCTGAATTCGTTGCCTTTTGGCTGGCGGAACCCAACGCTATATATTGATTTAAACATCCAAGCAACGGAATCGAACTCACAACCATCACGCTTACAGTCAGACCCGGTCCCAATGCGTCACAGGCGATATGCAAATAATATAAAATGAATATCATGTTGAATTTGTACAAAATCTAAAGTCATAGCAACTTTAAAAATAAAAAAAACATTAATTACATTGAAATCATTCCTTTCCTTCATCTTCACCTTACATTCCGTATATGGCAAAGTAGGCAGAAGGAACAAAGACGAATTTTTGAGACAATGCCTGTTGAGTGGCAGAAGTTAACGCTTATCCCTCCATGGACATCGAACTCGTCGCCTTCGCGTTTATAATTCCAGTCGATGTATAACGACTTTTAATTACAATTAAATTCTTCAATTTCTTTCATCCTTCCAAATAACTTATACATAAATAAACTTCCCATTTCCAACATGTCACTAAAATAACAAGCCTCCATTCCAAACCGAAACGTTTTCCTCCTAATGACTGTCCCACATACAAACTGTATAGAGCGAGTAGCAAAGTAAACTTTACTGATTCAACATATGCAAGTAACGATGTAGAACCGAATTCTAACCGTAGCGTGTACTGAAACTTGGGGACCAGCTACCTGGAAGTATGGGCAGTAGGCCAAATTAGCTGGGGTTAGATGAATGTACGCTTAAACTTTGTGTATATGATACAAATTAATATTATTATTTATATCAATTTAACCCTTTTTCCAGCATAGCAGAGTAGGCAGAGGGAATCTAATTTTAAGACACTACGTTCTCCATTTTATTTTTTTTAAGACATTGTGCGTTGAGTAATAGAACTCAACTGTTTCCGCACTCTATTAAAATGGAAATGTCTATTAGAATGGAAAAATAAAAATAATTAAACTTCTTTCGAATTTAAATCGAACCCATAACCACTGTGTTTACAGTCAGAGGCTGGCACACTGCGCCTTAACGACATCATTTAGTTATGTATAGTATGCATGTATTCGTATTTCCTCTGCATAGAAAATCCAATTTTACAATTCCCTCTGTACTACCCAAACCAAACTAGTCGTCTGTTGTTCTACATACAGTACGTTCGAGCTAATTTCGTAGTAGTATCGTATATAGAAACTTGGTAACAATTGTGGACGTAAAGGCTCATAGGGGATAAAGATAGTTCAAATTTGGAGGTAACGGACTCCCTCAGTCTACCCGGCTATCTGCAGGATAAAGCGTGAAGCATAACAAATAATCTAATGTCAATTTCAATAGAAAAACGAGTAATAAAACCTCATTCCACTCGTCGTTATCCTCGCGGGACCACATCTTGATATTTTGCCAAGAGCCAGCCCATAATTCTTTCTGGCGACGAGGGGACGTGTCCTGTGTGCACAAGACTTTTATTTCCTTATCCGGATATTGCGATATTTCACTTTTAAGAAAATATTTTTATTATAGGTTTAAAATTATTTGTAAATCGATTGGAAAAACTAAATTTTATTTGTTATGTCTTATTATTACACACAATAATAACTGTTGGTATATTTTGTCCAAAAAATGTAGAAGTGTTATTCCACATTTATGAAAAAACAAATAAATACTTATTAGAAAACATATAAAATATGATATTTACAAAAAATATTACTGAAAAATAATTGTAGTCACAAAGTGTACAATGTCACATTTCACAGTTGCTTACGTGGATAAGCCTTAAAGCCTTGTTACCTCCCATTCCCATAGGAATTTCAGAAATTTTTTTCGTTCCTAGTGCTTCCTTATATTCCCCAAGGACCCTGCATATGAAATGTCAACGTTCTACGCTGTGTAATTTAGGTGGTGCGGTGTCTGTCTGTCACTCAATAACGAAAAAGTTTTATATATATATAGATAAGAGATAAACAAATTAGGAAGGAACTCGGGAATTACTCATTCTCCACCGCATTTACTACCACAGTCAGGGCCGTGAGCAAAAAGTAGTTTAACATAAATAATGAAGAGAACTCTATAGCACATTTCAACACAACCTTGTCTCAAAATAATATGTTAGAAAAGACAGGTCTAATGTGCCGAAATATAGCATTCAACGAAGCTTAAAGCATACACGTGGAAGAAATATAGAAGAAAATTTTATATTATAATTTAAATATTCTGTTTTTTTTTTTTTCATTTTACCTATCCTTTTAGGTAAGGAGAAAGTAAAAATAGCGAGTGAATGTAAACGCAATCGCTGTGGGTTCAATTCCAACTCGGGGAATTGATATATTTAAATTTTATATATTTTTTTATTTCCTAGTTCTGCAGTTTTCAGTTCTGTTTCCTCTTCCGAGTTCTGCCACTCAACACGCAATGCCTCAATGTCGGTGGAAAGTGGAAAACAGATGTGTCTCCTCTCTCCTCCTCATGTCTCTCCCTCTACTTACAATTTCATAAAAAATATAATATTTACACTTTTATATAAACTGAGTATTTCATATGTTACTTGCTATACAAATTTCAATATATTTAAAATCTCTAATATATAGACAGAAACTAAAAATAAAAAGCAGAAACTAAAATGAAAATACAAACATTTAATAAAAACGTTTATGCATATTTAAAATTTAACTTCACTAATTTAATTCCTAGAGAAACTTCATTAAAACTAAAATTATATCAAAGCAAATATTAATATTTCAAAGTAAATATGAGGATAAGTGTAACCAAACTCGGCAACTTTGGTGGGAACTAACTAAAACTAACTCTCGGCTTGTATTGGTAGCATCTGTTTATCGCGGTTTTTCATTTCAGTAAATCTGCTATTATTTCAAGTATTTTAAAGTATTAAAAAAAATAAATCAGCTTCACGCTGTATCCCGCAAACAGCAGGATAGGCAGAGGAAACCTAGTGTTAAAACACTCCGTTCTCCACTTTCTGCCAAGGAAAATAACACAAAAATTTATCAATATTTGAGGGTATACAATTTTCATCAAAAAAGAAGTGAAAATGGCAGGTCATTTTAATCGAAATCCCAAGTTTAAGTAGGTTACAGACAAGGGCTCTTCCAACAAAAGATGTCCAAGGATGCGATAACTTGACACCTCTACAGGTAGACCACTTACTAACAAGTCCTATTTTTTTATTTTACGAAAAAAATTCTTTCGTTTTCTAGTAAGTATAAGTAAAAATAGGTTAAGTGCGAATCACACTCGCACACCGATGGTTCTGTAGCAATTTCAGGATCGTATGGCAATAGGAAGTAAAATTTATAAAAGATGACAAATTTAGCTTCGCGGTGTTCTTTTTAGAATTCATTCCCATTCATGGAATTCATTTAATATATCCGGACTAAAGCGTGGCACTAAAAAAACACCCTCTTTGTATCTCTTTGTTAAAAAAGTAAAATATCGCTGACAATAGCTATTACATTATATAAATACATAGATATAAAAGTAAATAATAATCGTTAAAGTCCTTTGTGAGGCTTTAAAGGGCCTGGTCAATACTTCTTGTTTCCAAGGACACTTCAGCCAGCGATACTCAAACTTCACGGAACCGCCATTGAGTGTTTGAATGAAAGGGAATATTAAAATTTAATGATCTATTCATTGTATTTTTAATTATAGGGTTTTATTATACGCATTTTGTATGATGATAAAGTAATATTTTTTTACAATGATAAATATATCATTAATTTACTTTTTCCTCGGCTCTACGATTGGGATATTAATCCATAGTGATTATTTTACGCCATAGAAGCCGCATCAGATATTTCGAAGCTATGAGATATTTAAAATTTATCAAATTGAATATCCATTTGTCAACGTTTCATTTGTATGCCAAAAATTTATATACTTGTTACAAAATTAAAGAAATTCTTGTATATGTTAAAAAAGATCAGCATGAAATCATTCTTAGTATCATTACTACTTTTTAACGAACTTTTGATGTAGAAATTTTGCGTCATTATTAGCAACAAGTTACATAATTATCTACTAAGCTAAAGCTATACTCAATCTCAATATTTATTTCTCCATTGAAACTGTTACAAGATAAACCAAAAGTTTGATTAAAAACAAATCCCCTTGGACGTATCGCAGTTATTTTTTTCTCAAGTCCCTCTTAAACTTTCAAACAATTTCGGGATATTGCGATCCCAACTGAATTACATATTATTTAGAAGTTAAGATAATTATTGTATTATATTATTTTTTTAACTATTGGGAAGTTTAAATAGGCTTAAGTATGAATTTATAGGTTATCTCAAGAACGCTTAGAGATAATGAGTTAAAATTCAAACCAAATGACCAGATCTATGGTCCCTTGATTTCCTGAAAAAAATGTATTTCTACATTTACTTAAAAAAACATATGGCCGTAATAAGCAAAAAGCCATATAAAGCAAAAAACGCGTATTTCGACATTATAAAGGGAATCAAAATTAATAGAGTATTCCGGTGGACCTAAAGTTATGAAATTTGGCAGCTAGCACCAGGCACACTAACACTAGTTCAGAAAAAAATCAGAAAACTATACATTTCTAGTTAAATTCTAAAAAAAAATAGCCTTCAAAGGTGGGCACAATTTGATATTAAAGCCGTTAGTTCTAGTAAGGTATCAGATGAAAGGGTTTTAGCTAAGCTAAGCTTGAATTTCAGAAAGAGCTTGAGACCTCCAACTTCCAATGTGAATACGATTACCATCCATGGAAATGGATTATTTTTTGAATAAGCTAGCTCTGGTAACAAGAAAAAGCGCGGTGTTAAGTTCCGCAATGAATGGCGAACAATGTTTTCAATTCAGAGTTAAAACTAGGCTCTCACTGTTTTCCATGCTATGTTATAGGGCGTAAAGATAAAATAAACAAAGAAAATTGTCATACAATTAGAAAATCTAAAAATAATACAAATTTATTCCACCAGACACAGTCTAGTGAGCTCAACTGACAAGCAACTGCAATTCCATATTTAGGTGTCCCACTTCCGTTTTATTTTTAAACTAAATAATTCTTTGTTCTCCCAAGTGTAAACTTCCTGCTGTAAATATTTAGAGCGCTCGGTCGCTGAAACATTGTTAATAAATAAATAAGCTCTGCAGCATTTACTTTAGAGAAAAGTTTAAAGATAATTTTACATTTTTTTTTTGAGTTTCACTTTGTGTCACGTACATAGCAGAGGGAACCTAATGTTAAAAATGTTTCCCATTAAGACACTACCCTGCTGTGTGTTGACTTTTACTTGTTATCAACAATACCCCCCCCTATTATCTAACTTTCCTAACCAAAAGTTAGAAGTCTCGTAAAAATATCTCAATAATTCAACATCAAAAACTTCTCATCGTCGTCGTAGGTATAAAAATACGCAAATACCGACAAAATAATTTATGACGATCCTTGCTGTATGAATATTGAAATGAATTCACAATTTGGTGAGTCGATTTGGTAACCACAATTTGGTATCCACTTTCATATTCATTGATAGTAAACCGGATGTTTGTTGAAATATTGATATCTTGGAAAAGCGTGAAAATTTTCAATGTTTAATTTTATATTGAATTTACGATTTTATTTATTACAAGCGGTTTTCGCGACTTCATCTGCGTGACATAGTAAATTTGACGGAATTTCGGTTAATTATGATTTATCCTGTCAGTATTTTGTCGAATAAAATGGTACAATTCTGTATAAACAAAGATAAATACAACAAGCGCCTTGCCTTGAAATAACCCCAAAAATTTTACGAAGCAAAATGCCTAGTCGATACTGTAATCCAATCGTGTTGAAATTACTTCCCCTCCCTCTGTTTCCTTTATATTGTAAGTATAACGTTCCTTAAGGAAGTAAATTAACGTTTTTGTATGCCTAATAGAATTATTCTATGCGCTCGTCAGCTTAGTGGTTAGCAAATCTGACAGCTAAGGCAGTGGTCGTATATTCGATCTTCTAGGGAAAATACTAATATCTAATTTGTTAAAAGCTTTTTTAGTTAAATATTTATTGTTCATGATAAATAGCACATTGTGAAAAAAATGGTATTATTGTATCAATGATATCGTCAAAAATATAAATCGAGAACATAATCACAGTACCTAAATACAAAGCTTCAATATTTTCCAATAGTCCACAAAACCATTCCACCATGACAACAAAAACAAATTATCTTAATCCTACCTTTATCATCAGCTCGGAACTCAGCCTCCAATTCGGCCCTTGTTGGCTCCGGCTCCTGGTTCGGCTTGCTCGTCTTCATGCTTATGGACTTCCTTGTTTTGTGACCCCGGAACGCCGCCTGGATCTTCGTCGCAGCCTCTACCTCTGATGTCTGGCACTCCTCTGTAGGTTGTTTTTGTTTCTCCTCTATAACAATAAAAAAACTTTGAACTTATATGGATTTTGGAAGATCAATATCTAACCAAGAGGAGTTCAAAAGAAATGAAAAAAGGCAAACAATTATATTAATTAAAATTATCTTTAGAGATTATTTTGATGCTTATAAAACTTATGCTAATCTTCGTCTAATCTGGTCAAAGTTACATCCGTACTGCGAAGACTACTAGTCTTATATATGAACCCACAACCATTTCCGCTTTAACGCTATCTATGTTTTTTTTTATATTAAAAGTATCTTTGTTTTCTTTCTATTCATTTAATAAAAGCTTTTACATACATATATGTATATCTCAATTGGAATCACACCAAAAGAAAAAAGGTAACCTACTTTTGTTTTCAGCTGTAAAAGGCCTATTCTCGTAAATGAAATGCATGCTGTACTAAGAGCGTTGTCACGAAGTTTCAAAAGAAAAATGGATTGTAAAGCTTTTCGGCGCTACATTACTATTTTCAACGCTAATTAGGCCAAGCAGATAGCCCGGTGGTGTGGCTGGTTCTAAAGTATAAATAGTTGAGGCCGTTATGGCACAGTGGCAGTGGGTTTTGTGGGACGAAACGCGGCGTTGAGTTTCGCCAATTAATATGTGTATTTAGTTAATGTCTCGAAAATTATAGAGAAAGTGGGTAACTGAGTGTCTTAACGGTAGGTTCCCTCCAACTACCTATATATACCTATATACCTTATTGTAATATGCGGAATACAGCGTAAAGCTATAAAAATAATATTTTTTTACTTCATTAACTTTTGAGATTATTATTATGAGATTTGAATCTACTTCCTCGTGTATTTTCAACACATAAATGGAACCCAACGCGGCTCTTCGTCCAGTAGTAGTTACAGTTTCTAATTATATATTTTTAAAAAACAATAATGATTTTATAAGAAAATCTAAATGTCTTTTTACTTAACTAAAATACATTTTAGCATGATAGTTTGAAAAACGTAAGAAAGCATCGTAATAAAAAGCAAGACAAATTGCTTCAACCTTAATTACGTCTTTAAAATAAAATAATTTTCTTTTTACTTCATTGTAAATAAAAATAGCATTTTCCTAAGAACCTATCTAGCTTCGCACTGTATACCGTATATAACAATATAGGATACGCAAAAGGGATCCTAGTGGTAAGACACTCTGTTTTCTACTCACCGCCTATTTTCAAGACATTGGGTGTTGAGTGGCAGAGCTCAACGCAGTGTTTTATCTTGTTACCAGAGCGAGAAAATAAAAAGCAATAATTTCCAGAATGGCAATTGATCTTTTATACGTCGCTTTTGCAATCAGAATCCATTACAGATTTAACTTCAAACTAGCGACCCTCTTGCGGCTTCGCCCGCTTTTACTACTGGATTATTCATATAATGTAGGTTTGCAAAGCACTTAAGATAATGTGAAAATTAATTAAACCCTAATGCAACCCGCATTTTCGTAGTTTCAATAAGGATTTTCCAATTGTTTTACACAGCAAGGATTTTTTAGTAGGTACCGTAATTTTATATCTGTGATACTAATCTTTTCAAGTACTTATTAAAATATATTTAAATTACTATTTTTAGATAGTTAAATGACATTAAATAATACATTCAACTCGAATTATCCAATNATCGTGTTGAAATTACTTCCCCTCCCTCTGTTTCCTTTATATTGTAAGTATAACGTTCCTTAAGGAAGTAAATTAACGTTTTTGTATGCCTAATAGAATTATTCTATGCGCTCGTCAGCTTAGTGGTTAGCAAATCTGACAGCTAAGGCAGTGGTCGTATATTCGATCTTCTAGGGAAAATACTAATATCTAATTTGTTAAAAGCTTTTTTAGTTAAATATTTATTGTTCATGATAAATAGCACATTGTGAAAAAAAGGGTATTATTGTATCAATGATATCGTCAAAAATATAAATCGAGAACATAATCACAGTACCGAAATACAAAGCTTCAATATTTTCCAATAGTCCACAAAACCATTCCACCATGACAACAAAAACAAATTATCTTAATCCTACCTTTATCATCAGCTCGGAACTCAGCCTCCAATTCGGCCCTTGTTGGCTCCGGCTCCTGGTTCGGCTTGCTCGTCTTCATGCTTATGGACTTCCTTGTTTTGTGACCCCGGAACGCCGCCTGGATCTTCGTCGCAGCCTCTACCTCTGATGTCTGGCACTCCTCTGTAGGTTGTTTTTGTTTCTCCTCTATAACAATAAAAAAGCTTTGAGCTTCAATGGATTTTCATAAAAATTGACTGGTACTTTGGAAAATCGATAACTAACCATAACCTAAAAAAAATTAAGACTGATCTTCATCTTCTTAGATCAAAGTTACTCCGTACTACGAAGACTACAAGTTCTGGATATGGACCCACAGCCATAACAACAATCATTTACATGCAACCTGAGGGCTATATTTCTTAATATTAAGAGTACTTTTATATCTTTGTTTTGTTTCTTTCATTTAATAAAAGCTTTTACATACATATATGTATATCTCAATTGGAATCACACCAAAAGAAAAAAGGTAACCTACTTTTGTTTTTAGCTGTAAAAGGCCTATTCTCGTAAATGAAATGCATGCTGTACTAAGAGCGTTGTCACGAAGTTTCAAAAGAAAAATGGATTGTAAAGCTTTTCGGCGCTACATTACTATTTTCAACGCTAATTAGGCCAAGCAGATAGCCCGGTGGTGTGGCTGGTTCTAAAGTATAAATAGTTGAGGCCGTTATGGCATAGTGGCAGTGGGTTTTGTGGGACGAAACGCGGCGTTGAGTTTCGCCAATTAACATGTGTATTTGGTTGTCTCGAAAATTATAGAGAAAGTGGGGAACTGAGTGTCTAAACTCTAGGTTCCCCCCGACTAATATATACCTATTGGTATATGCGGAAATACAGCGTAAAGCTATAAAAATAGTATTTTTTGACTTCATTAACTTTTGAGATTATAAGATTTAAATCTACTTCCTCGTGTATTTTCAACACATAAATGGAACAGATCGCGGCTCTTCGTCCAGTTACTACTGTCCAGTAGTTACAGTTTGGAATTATATATATTTAAAAAACTATAATGATTTTATAGGAAAATCTAAATGTTTTTTACTTAACTCAAAAACATTTTAGCATGATAGTTTGAAAAACATAGGGAAGCATCGTAATAAAAAGCAAGACAAATTGCTTCAACCTTAATTACGTCGAATAAAATAGTTTTCTTTTTCTTTCATTGTAAATAAAAATAGCATTTTCCTAAGAGCCTACCTAGCTTCACGCTGTATACCGGATATACAAAAGGGATCCTAGTGTTAAGACACTCTGTTTTCTACTCACCGCCTATTTTCAAGACATTGGGTGTGGAGTGGAACTCAACGCCGTGCTTTATCGTGTTACCAGAGCGAGAAAATGAAAAAAAAAATTCCAAAATGGAAATCTCACATACGTCGTTTTTGCAGCCAGAATCCATTACAGATTTAACTTCAAATATATCTAGAAATAAAACATTTTATTTCCACATATCCCTCGCACTTTGAGGAGTTGTTACGAAACCATCTCTAACGACATACTCCACTTTCTAGCCAATTTAAAGGTACTTCTTTTTTAGATTTTTTTACCTTACGCTTTCTCCTGCTTATAGGAAGGGTAGACAGAGAGAAACTATTGTCAAGGTACACCCTTTTTGATACTTACACTTTTTTCGCTTCTCACTGTATCCGGGAACCTGCATATTTCAGGGAAGGCAGAGGGTACCTAGTGCCAAAACATTCCGTGTCCCATTTTCCGCCTAATTTGGGATAGTTACCACGAAGTCCAAAGCGTGTTGAGTGACGTAACTCAACGCCGCGCCATATGTACATATACGTATATTGTAAAACTAATATATTTTAATGGTTCCCACAGTCACAGAAGAATAGGATACATCGTTATTTACAAAACAACTCAAGTTTACTTTTACTGTTATTGCTTACAGACATTATTATGTTCAGGTTACAGCTTTTTGTTAGTACAAACGGATAGTTACTTAGTACTTACTTAGACTTATTGTATACTTTTATTTTACAGTTTTCTTATGTAATTTTAAACACACATAAGACCGATTATTTTATTTTCCTTTGGAAATATACCTATAATTTCGATATTAAGTAAAAGATTGTATTTATTTTATATTATATGAATATTTATGTGATGTTTTTTTCCTTTTCTTTAAGAAAGGTGGAAATTGATATTTTATCGCTTCAGTTTCGCCATTCAAATAAGAGGAGAAGATAAGAAACGGAGTGTCTTAACACTACCGTTCCTGCTATATACAGGTTACAGAAGAAAACTCAAAAAGAAAATTCAGGTAAACGAGTATATATTTATTTATATATTCACGTTCATATACATCGAGCGTCGTGACATCTCTCATTTGAGTGCAATCTACGAAATGGTCGTTGAAAACTTGCCAAATGTGTAAGAGCTAGAGAAGCTTCGATTTTGTAAGTATTTTTATATATACACTACAAAGTTTAATATTTATTACTTATGATAAAATTAAAATAAGATTTACTATGAGACTGTCAAAGTTTAGTAGTGTAGTGTACATGGTGATTGTGGATTCAAATTTCAATCGATATAATTGTGTATGTATAGGTTATTTCTCATTTTGATTTGGTTAGGCAAAATGTGGCGTTCGTTTACGTATTCAGAAAAAAAATCTTAATAAGTAAGCATCATTTTTACAATAAGCTTAACAAGAAAAAGTATTTACTTTATTTTTATTAAAAAAAACCTTACGGTTTTTCCGCATAACAGGGCAGAAATCAGGAACAAAAAGTTAAATATTAAGACAGCCTATTTCATACTTTCTGCCTAATTTTCAAGATATTATGTGTTTAGTGTTAAGGAAAAACGAGGAAATTGAAATAATAATTTTCTCCGAGTAGAAATCAAAGCCACAAACAACATCATATATAACTTTTTTAGCTTTACGTTGTATCACGCATATAGTACAAAAGATACTATAATCTACTCTACTATATGCTCATATATGATTCTTATGAACCTGGGATCCTAGTGATAAGACACTCCGTTCCCCACTAAGAGACTTCCGTTTCCCCACGTTCCTTAGAATTCATGATAACTTGCATGTCGATGGACGGGACTCAACAACTCACGTTACCAAGACTAGAAAATGGAATAGTAATCGAAACCACACTCTTCCCCATTACAGTCAGGTAATGCCACTATGCCACAACGGTAAATAAAGTATTTTCACAGAAGTCTTCTTACATTTAAAAAGTAATTCACTTTACTGAAGTGAGAGGTTAAGCAAACTTTGAAACAAAACGAGGCGACACGTCGAGAGCCAAGGTGTTATTAAAAATGCAGCCTGCACTCGGTCAGTACTGCGTTTTTAAAAGTGAAGTAAATTCCTCTTTTGTTGTTAGCTTTTCAATTTTAAAACTTCTATATGTTTTTTTAGGTGTTTTTTAATATGTTTTTTTAGGACAGAGGGAGTCTAGTATTAAGATACTTCACTCCCCATTTTCCACCGAACTCTGGAGGCATTGTGTGTTGATTAGCAGCACTCAACACCGCGTTTTGCCTCAACACCAGAGCGAAAAAATGAAAATAGTAAATATTTCATTCATTTCTTGTCCCTTGAGTGCGGATCGAACCCACAACCTGTCGCACTTACGGTGCCTCTGCGTTACTGACCTCAATTATATCGATTTTTTAGTTCATTTCTATTCTGATAAACCAGTCACGGCGTTGAAATCCTTACTAAACTGTAAAAGCTTATTATATTTTTACATTTTTTCTTTGAAAATGAGAAAATGTATGAGAATATAAAATATAATAATATTATACACTACGCAGCGAAGCGAAATTTTCAAATACTCAAGGAACCGTAGCTTCTCGGGCTGGCGGTATCGTTAATGACGCGGCAACCTAATGGTATGGAGAGGCTCTACATACATAATCTAGAATATTGGATACTATTTTTAACCGACTATACTAAAGTCAGGATAGCGTTTGTGATTTGAAGTTCGATTCCCATTCGAAGACAGGATTTTATTTTAATTTTTCCTTTTCCCGTCCTCCAAAGAAAAACTTACAACAAGGTTGTAACTGAGAAAATGATGGCTGTTGATTCTCATACGTTGAAATAAAATATTTTCATTTTTCTCGCTGTCTTCTCTTCCGTAACGAAGCAAATTCAACGGAAAGTGGAAACGGAAGTGTCTTAATGTGGAATGGAGTATCTTAACAATAAATGCCCAGGATCTGTCTGCCTAAAGTTAAAAAAAAAGGATTTCTATTCCACTCAGGGTCGTTTAGTTACTCTAAATGCGACTTTCTCTAAAGCTGAGAGCAACGACAAGAAATATTAAACTTTGCTTTGCACAAAAGCTTCTTATGTAATGTAAACTATTACCGAGAAGAGATTTTGGAAAGCTACTTACTTTAATAAATGTTACGAGTATATGAATAAAAATTTATGAAAGGATGGCAATAGGTATAATGTACAACGAATTTAATTCATTTTTTCAGTTTATGTATATTAGTCATAGAGGCTGTCGGTTCGATTCCCACTTGAGGAAAGAATTATTTTTTTCCATTTTTACGTTTAACTCCGCCACTTCACACTTGAATTTGAAAATATATTTTTTTTAAATACATTATAACAAGATATGTATAAAAATAAAATCAGCTTTTATAAAAATGAAAGATATCTATAAAAATGAAATCACACAGCAGTGTAGGCCTATAGGTTACACTTATTAATTTAACCTACAATAAAAAATTCAAAACTAGTGGAAATAGATATTAAGTACAATTATAAAATATTTAAAACAAGAATAAAATATAATACCAATATAAAACTAGCAACAAAACATTACAAAGGTAGCATCTTAGTACTAAACCTAAGAAGAGATTTAGATCTTACAACTTCGCTTATCTCGCGTGGGTGTACACAATATTTATTATTCAAGGTAACATAATTATATTTTATCTTGCAATGGCTGGGTAGAAGGAACCTAGTATATAAGTACACGCTGTTTTCCACCCAATTATCGAAACATTGCTATTTTAGTGGAGTTCAACGCTACGCTTTGAGAGCTGCGGTAGAACTCTAAAATTACTTACTACGAATCGAATCCAAAACTGTCACGTTAATTGTCGTTCTATAGCGCCACGATGGTAAACTTATTCAAAATTTTATTTAAAAAAAGAATAAAATAATTAATCACCTCTTAAGAAAAAAAAAGTTAAAATCCAACAAACTGTAAAAAACTATTTTTGTTAACTCTATTCACTTTTGCTGTTATAATACGAAAAATAGTGATAATAATGATAATTATATTATATTTATTTACTTTATAGAATTGTCAAAAAGTCACTGACATTCTCACTATTTCAAATAATAGAAAAAAATAAGTTTACTTTGTGCACACTTAGCACTGTGACATTTGTAAAAGAACTGTTAGACCATATGAATATAATAACTTAATTAGATATGTCCGTAGAATACTACTATATATTAATGCAATTAGATTCATCCAGTTGAACGCATTAACGTTTATTGATTAATTTACTAGAATCATAATGCCTTTTAATGCGTTTAGTGTGTATCCCGCACACAGCAGGGTTAGCAGAGCGATGCTAGTGTTAAGACACTGCGTTCCCCATTTTCCGCCGAATTCTAAAGGCATTGCATGTTGAGTGGTGGAGTTCAACGCCGCGCTTTACCTCGACTCCAGAGCGAACTTCCTTTTTAACTATAAACTAAAAAAGATACAATACTAGCAGGATTCATACAGGATAGGTGAATAACGAACACATTCAAAGCCAACAGTTAATTTCCCTGAGGTGTCATCGCTTACTGTAACAACGTCTCAATATCTAATATTATGGGAATGTGATCCTATTATATTTATTATATTAGTTAGTTAATTAAGAATTTTCCAATGTATAACGTTGATAGTTAAAACACACTGGCACGGTTGAAACCTATCTTTTATATTGCAAGTTAAAAAACAAATTTAATTTAAAAATCTTCAACGCGAATAGCGTCTATTATTAAAAACATTTATTATTACGACTATATTTAATAAGGCTCTACTGCTCTCAAATAACACAAACATCATAAAAATAAACAATAAAAATTACACCTTTAGCGGGTTGAACTAAAAAAATAGAAATAATATAATAAGAAAAAAATGTAAAACGTAATAATTATCGGATTTAGAACTTTATTTTTCGGTGCGTAGAGTATAAAATAATTTTAACACTCAATTTCAGTAGAGTTAGGTAAAAATCAGGGCGTGATTTCACCAAAATTATTCCATGGCACGTTATAATTTAGAATTTATGATGGCTAAGGAAAAATAGTTATGAAAAGGTCAAAATTTGTTAAAAAATTTGGTAATTGAAGAATGTTATTTCAATAAAAATTATATTTTATGGAAAATGTTTCACACTTTCTGAGACAGAGTGGGCAGAGCCGCTTTTCCTCGGGACAAGAACGAGTGATTATAAATATTTCTCTCCTCCAAATGGGAATCAAATCCTCAACTATCTTGTCTACAGTCACTCGCAAAGTTTATAGCATTCAAAAACTCTGAATTAAAATTACGTATTAAATTTAAAAAATTGGGCTAAGTAAATACTTTTTTTCCACCTAGTGAGACAATTAAGACATAAAGAACTATCGAGATACATTGCAATCCATTTTACACATTCGAGACACTGCGAATTGACTAACTGAGCTCAACGCCGTGCTATCTCTTTCCCAAATAGAAAAAATACGACGAATTCAAATATAATCAATTAACTTAATAAAGAAACTTCACAACCATAGTTATTAAGATAGAAGTTATGATAAAAGAAAATTAAAGTCATTATATAAAATTGCAAAAAGCTAATAAATTAGGATAAGTGTTAAATAAGGAAAATATTACGCACCACTGGAACGTAATTGGCTTGCGTCCGTAATAAACGTTTGTTTTTTCATACATTTACGAGTAATTTTCAGAAGATTATATGAAAATTAAGTTTATAGAGTTTAAAATTTTATATACACGTGTAAAGTTAACTAACGTAATATATAACTGTAAATGCTAAGGTAGTGGGTTCGATATACACTCAATTAATATTTTAAAACTTTGAAATGTCTTGGCAATGCTTTTAAATATATATTTTAAAAATAAACTCATTCCACCAATTGGCAATGGAACCCCATAACCGTCCAGTCTATAGCCAGGCTATAAAATACTTAATAGTTTTATATCTTAAACTAATACAAATTATACAAAAAATATAAGGAGAAAGAAAAAAAATAAAAGAATAAACAACATTATTTATACTAAAATGTCTAGAATATAATTAGTTTACTTAGCTAAAGTAAAAGCACAAGACATTCTTTAACACTTTTTATTTACCATCACAAAGAGAACAATTGCGTTTCAAAATTCAAGTACTCATTATAATCAAGAACGCTTACAAATAAACAGCGTTCTACTTAGTGGAACCAGGCCAACATAGAAAAAAATATGTTGTAAAACTATTAAATATATTTTTGTAACGCGGTGTTAAGTTCCGGTAGTAATGTCTTAACACTTGGCACTCTCTGGTCTATAAAACGTTGAGCTTGACCTCATGATTGATCTGAGTAGACCGACCTCGCAGACATAACGTTTATAATCAAAAAATTCTCCATTTCTCTTTGAGCTTCTACGGCGTCTAAACGATTGCTTAACCTGTTTATAGCGGGGTATTCAGAGGGAACCTTGTGTAACGATACACTGTCTCCGGTTTCTGGCTAATTTTGGAATGTCAGTGGCGTAACTCAACGTCGCATTTTGTTAGTAATAAAAATTATTTAACCCATACAGATGGGGGTAAAAAACTATTACACGGACTTAGAAGTGGATCTCACAGACCTGTTTAATAGATATTAATTATTTCAATATTTTATAAAAAAAACTGGTTAAGTGCAAGTCGAAGTAGCCCACTGACGCTTCCGTACTTATATCAGAAAGTAGTTCACCGCTGTTCACAAACATAATTTTTATTTTTAAATCACAATAAAAAAATTAAATAATGTTTACATAATAACTTGGAATTTGAACAATGAAAATTAAATATAAAATAAATTAAAATTTTTTAGGCGTATTATAAATCTAGCTGAATTTAAGACAATGAAAAGAGAAAAGAAACACTAGGCAATTAGTTTTAACATAATTGTTGGAGAAAGAATCAAAACTCATGAATATTAAAGTAGTTCGTTACATGACAACAAAACGAATGATCCAGTTAGAGTGCTCGCCTCTAAAGAAATTAAGTAAATGTTATTCTGGCTTCATTTACATTCTTATTCGCTGTATTCTGTGACTTTTTACTTTTTAAATAAGAAATTGGCTAAAGCGTGATGACTGTGGATTCGATCCCTCTTTATGAATTTGGAGGAGTCTTATAGTCGAGAACTGAGTGTATTAACACTCAGTTATCTCTACCTATCCTGCTCTATATGGGATATTATGCAAAAAAATAAAATACAATCATCTCTAGCCTAAACTAACAATAAGCCTTTGGAATTTCGTTTATTCTAACACTAAGTTCAAAAGTACAAAACAGAAAGCCTAATACACAAAACGTAGCACGTACTCTCTACGTGAAGAGTTAACAAAGTAAATCCACTGTCCGTTATATGGAATAGAGTTAGCAAAATTCATTACAGTTTTGGCAAATATCGCAGATTTGGTTCTTGCTTATAAGAAAAAGAAAATTTTACTTTAATATTTTTTTAGCTTTACTCTGTACCCCGTATATAGTAGAGTAGTCAAAAGGAACCTAGTTTTATGTCACTCCGAATGAGGAATTGAAAAAAAAAATATTCCTTGAGTGGAAATCGAACCCACAACGGTGTGCCATGACGGCCTTCAAACATTCAAACATCTTTTGTTTCAAATAAATACATAGAATCGGCGATCTCATTTTTATAAAATTATTAAGTATTTACAATTAACTAAATATGAATTTAAGTCTGGATACTTTCAAGTTGAACAATTTTCAGAACAGATGTTGGAAATCAAACTAGATATTGTTCATAAAATAGGATGAACGTAGAGAAATTCTAGTATTAAATAGTTAAATCCGAATTATTTTCATTTTCCTGATATGTCAAGTTAACGTTCCAACACGCAGCTCTTATTTTTATGAATTTTAGTGAAAAATGGACGATGAAATGTCTTGGCACTAAGTTCTAACTGACTATCAGATATCATATGCGTTATACAGTGAAAAATAAAAAGAAGAACATTTCCCCCAGGAAAAGATCGAACCCACAATTCTTGTATACACTATTCTATTATATATATAATCACACACTATTCTATTGTGCTACGTAAGTCTCGTGTAAATTATATTACTTAATACAATTTAAATGTTATAAAGCTATATAATAGAAAAATTAAATTTATTGTAGTCATTTTAAAACAAAACACGTAGCACTAAGCTACGAACCTCGTAGCGGGTCTACAACGCTAATATTGTTTATTGCACTTGCGCTATTATTATAGTTATGTAAAAATATTTTACGAGCAATAGGAAACTATAATTTATAAAATATTAATTTTCTTTGAATTAAGATGATATAAACAAATGCTAGCAACCAAAGAACATTACATTCTATAAAGTATATGCTAGCTATCCTTAGGGAACATATTTCTTGTTTCGAGAACTACTACGAGCCCTGATTTTTTTTAAGAAACATGGTGCGGCGTTGAGATTCGCTGCTCAAGTACGCAATAGCTCTATTTTTTGGGCAGAAAATTAAAATAGCAGTATCTTGAAACTAAGTGTCTCAATAAAATAAGCAAAAATAAGCTTATTATTCTTATTTTATGTTATCGATATGTATGTCATTGCGTTAGCTAAGTAGTATAAATATTTGATACGCTTTGATTTTATTAGTCCAGAATACAGAACTCCTTCCTCTTTACTTAGTCACTTTCGAATTTTCGAAAGGAACTAATCCTTTCAAGCAATATAACCAACTTAATTAAGTTTTTTAAGTAACTAACATTCCGCCCTCAATTGAACGTATTAATTGAAAGTGCATTACCTACATTGAAAGTATTAATTGCAATTTTCGAGATATTTAGGATTGTTCATCCCTTCGAATGGAAATCGAACTTACATCCGTCGCATTCACAGTCATACGCTGTGCCACTGAGCTATGGCCTCTTAATTTTAACATTCCTATTATATGTCATAAGAGAAGAAGATAAGTGATACAACATTTATTCATACTTTTTATTTGAGTTCTAACGGTTCATCGCATAAGCTCGTGCCATAATGACTCCAATAATTTATCCCTATATTTCTGTCAGAAACATGTGATATCGTAATGTAAGAAATTAGAGGGGTTAGCATTAAGTAAATACGTAACTTAGATCTGTTTTTTGTTTTTATTATTTAAGTCTGATTATTTATTTTCTGTGATTCTTGGTTCTCGATAAATAAAAAATATAACTCTTCAAAAAAAAGTTTTAATATCACAAAAGGAACCTATATTATACTAACATTTAAACATCTTCAAATACTATATTAAGGTATAGACAATAAAGTTTATCTTTTGATATATAGGTTAACTGAGTCCTAGCGGTATTGCCATTCTGCTGCCAAGTTATTTTATACAAGCATTATTATATTTAATTTTAAACAATAATTTATATACAGCCATGTTTGTAACTATACTGCATAAATGGGGGTAGTCGTGCTCTTTGAAATAATTTCTTATATTGAGCTGGAGCAGTGAAGGAGAGTGTTAGTACACTGTAACGTTGTCCCTGAATCCTACTCCTTTGGTCGCAAGTCCCAAGCAGTACTCCAAACTCAACTATTATATTATATACTAATATTATTATATATTAGTATATTTTATGCTTGTTCAATACATTAGATTAAAATAAACAAAATAAAACTATCGCAATAATTCACAGACATAACGTGATACATGGCGAAATCTAACGTCACACCTTACTTTTCTAATCTACTTTTGTCATATCAAAAGCCTTCATAAAGGAGGGTAATATAAGGAAACCCAGTGAGAGTAGTGTTAAGATATTCCGTTCCCCACTTTTCATTTAAAACCATTTTGAATACATTCAAAAACTGTTCCGCTGCGCTACGATGGAGTTAAAACAATTTTGTATTAACTTTAGTATAGTTTATCTCATAAAAAAAACCTAAAGTAAATTGTACTTAAAGTTCTTTACAAACAAGTTACAACTTTCAAAGCGAAGTACCAATTAAAGAAAAAATAATCTTTAAGAGAATCTCTAAGAAAAATCTCTTGCACAAACGTTTCGAACAATCGCATAGCGCTTTAGACATAAATACGACGTTTAAAAGAACTTAATCGGACTTCTTTTTCTTATTTTGGTCTGGTTTACGAGTATAAAACTGAAAATTTATGTTTATACAATATAAAAAAGTTTTCTCCTTTTTTTATATAGTAAAGTAAAATCACAAACGTCATGTATAAGAAAAAGAAGAAGAAGAGAAAAGAAAAAGAAGAACGAAGCACTGTCATAAGTGATATAACACAAAAAGTAATAATATAGTTGAACTATGGTTATAGTAACAAATTTGTTGCCAAAGCCAAGAAAAGAAAAACATTTTTCTTCCCGATTGCGAATCGAACCCATAACCGTCGTTTGTTATATCTCAAATTAGACTAAAATATAAATTTGTTTAGGTAAGATCCAGAACAATCAATATCAAATAAACTATTTATTTTTTTCAAACTCGCTTACACAAAGTGACATATAAATAAACATAGTGACTCATCTCTAATTCTCTCCGTCATTTTTTAATCACTAAATTTTAATTCATAAGATTAGTAAAATCCCAGTACCATTCCATATAAAGTCTAACACTAAAATATATCGTTCCAATGCTCTTAATAGCGATTGTAGCACTATTGTTCCGTACACAACATTAATAGATGGTCCAGTGTGGAGATTACTTTGACAAACTGTTATTGGTTTAAACCAGTAATTTGTACTGAACTGCACTGCACTGTACTGTAGGCTTATACTAGTGAAAATCCAGTGCTTATTTTTTGCTAAAAAGTTATATTTTTTATTTTAAGCTAGCGTTTACATTTATATTTTATTTACTTTTTTACTTTAAGTGATATCTTAACGCAAGTAAAACCTTAGTGAATAGGATAATATATGATTATTTTATTCTATGAGTTACTCAGTGGGCTAGCAAAAATTTGGGGATGGTGTGTTTTGATACTAGGAAAAACTGTAAACTTATTTTAGGGTTCCGTACTGAAACACTAAAACTTAACTCTGCTGTCTGTTCGTCCGCGTGACTGTCTGTCTGTCCATCAGTCATCAGGATGTATCTCATGAACCACAATAGTTAGACATTTGATTTGTTAACAGATAAAATATTTTAGTTGCTTTTATAACAAAAAATAATAAAAAAAAAACAGGTGCGCGAGTCCAAATCGCATGGCCGGTGTTTTTATTTAATATATATTTTATTAATTAATTCTTTACCCAAAGTAGATTAAATGCTTCTTAGCGTTAACCCCGCCTATTGTACATTTTTTTTTCTTATTTTGTGCAATAAAGAATATAAATAAATTCTTATGGACCCCTCTAAGTTTCCAATTTGATAAAAAAACTCAATGAGAGCAAAACCATGTAATTATGATGAAACAATCGAACTACGTCACAGTCTTTTAAATAGTACTTGTCTTTTAAAGTAATATTTAAAATGCATAAGTAGACACTTATTCCTTTCATTACATATAGGAAAAGTAATTTCTAATGCAAGTGTATCGACGACACTATAAAACAAAGTATTCTAATGCCATACGGCGTTTCCCACTGTGGACTATAATTTTATTGATGTTATCCAAAAACAATTTATTATTTATATCTATCTATATTGTTATCGATGTTCGTGACGCATTCAACGTTATGGATTTTAATAGAATTCCTATAAAAATGTACATTTATTATATTGATATATAAAAATAGAATTTAAATTGAAATTGTAATTATGGTTTGTGATATTAAAACAAATGAGACAGAGTGATAAAAAAGAAAAAATGTCTCGCAATGCTTCCACAATTCGGTGAAAAATGAGGAACGGAACCTAATTACTTAATGGAAGTGCTTAATACTAAGTTTCCAGGTTCCCTCTGCCTACCCTGCTATGTGGGGGGTATAGCGTGTTAGACAAAAGTATTAAGAAACTAAATTCAAAGCCACACCTTATCTGAAGCTATAGCCAACGAAATTATAAGATATTTTATACACATTTTATATACAATATTTATTTTTTAATTTCCAGCAAAGCTCTTATAAAAATTACTATAGCAGTAAAGTTATTTATAAAAATATACATAATAAAAAGGTAAAACGAACACGCACGCCGATATTAACAATATAACCCGTTTGATGGGAAATATTCTCAGAGTTATTGGGGCGTTATTTGATTAAATTCGAACACAATGTATTGACTTAATGAAATACTGATAGGTCATTGTTATATTATGTTTTAAAATATATAGTATTATTTTTGTTTAAGCAAATACTGTAATGTCACGTCACTCAACACGCATTGCCAGAATTTGGAGAAAAAAGGTAAACGGAGGCAAAGAAATCTGGTATGAAAACACTCTGTTCTCCACTTTCCACCTGATTTCTAAATATTATGTGCTCTCTATCAAAAAATGCGTAAATCATACCAAATCATAGAAACTCTACATTTTTTATTTACAAAATGACCTTTTGAAAACTAACCGCAAACATTCAAGAAACAGGTCAAGTTTACAGCGATCCATTAAAAATTTCAAATACTGTGCAGGTGGTGGTAGGTGGTGGTTTTTTCTCATTGTTGCTCCATCAAACTTTAATAAATGCCTTTCAGAGCTTTCCGGGTAAATTGCTTTGGTCGAATGCTGTTTTTAAATACCACCTTTTGTGAGTTGATTAAGTTTGCTGTGAATAAAAATAGATTTTTTTTGCAGATTTACGATATTACATCAAGAAATAAAAATTTGAGTAGTATAAATTAAATGATAAAATTATTGTATATTTTAATTAAATAAACGAATAAAGTACTAAAATTTCTTACTTTATACGAATATTTTTCAATTATAAATATTAAGCGATACTAAACAATTTAAAAAAAAATTATAGAGTTCTTTAACATTTATTTTACTTATGCTCCACGATAATGATATGAAGTCCTAACTTTTTGCTAATAGCCAGTTATTTATTTAACATACTATATCTTTCCATTTACGATACTGAATAATATGAATTTCTACTAAAAGCTTAAAAAAACACCATATATTTCGAACCCTGTAAATAGACAATTACATAAAGAGCTTATCGTATATACGTATAGAATATATTATCGAACATATTGAACTTCCTGTGACCGGGTAGCTTCCGGTTTACTGGGCGCTACGGCTGGGTTATGTATTCCTTGTTATCTTTTATTATGTGGGAATAATATATTCATTTGTATTTTACATTAACATATAAAATTTTAAAACTAACTTAAAAACGTCCGTCACACACTCTTTATAAAAGTTCATGAATAACTAAAAAAAGGAAAAAACATGTCAAACTTATAACATCTTACACTGAAAAAATTGGCCAATACATTATAATTCCTAATAATTGAATTTAAAAATATTATCAAAATCAAATATTTTTTTCTTTAGCTTTAAGCTTTTTCCAAGCAACCAGAGAGAATAGATCCCAAAAACTAGTATCTGCTGTCATAGCCTACGGATTTTTAATACTTATCATACAAAATTATATACTGTAAAAAAATTTAAAGTATTTTTTATTACTAGCTTATTGCTAGTATGTGATATTTGTATTACGATCTTGGTACTGATAATTATAAAATTATGTATATTCAATGTTATTGTTAAGCCAAAATGGCCGCTGCGCCGCAACAAAATGGCGGATTACAATTTTTTGTACAAATGACCTAAAACGTGTACGATATAAAATTCAATGCACCGTACAAAAACATATAGAAAGAGTTCATTTTCAAAATTATTATTATTTTATTTTATATGTACTTTCTAAACCCTTGCAACANGGTTTTTTCTCATTGTTGCTCCATCAAACTTTAATAAATGCCTTTCAGAGCTTTCCGGGTAAATTGCTTTGGTCGAATGCTGTTTTTAAATACCACCTTTTGTGAGTTGATTAAGTTTGCTGTGAATAAAAATAGATTTTTTTTGCAGATTTACGATATTACATCAAGAAATAAAAATTTGAGTAGTATAAATTAAATGATAAAATTATTGTATATTTTAATTAAATAAACGAATAAAGTACTAAAATTTCTTACTTTATACGAATATTTTTCAATTATAAATATTAAGCGATACTAAACAATTTAAAAAAAAATTATAGAGTTCTTTAACATTTATTTTACTTATGCTCCACGATAATGATATGAAGTCCTAACTTTTTGCTAATAGCCAGTTATTTATTTAACATACTATATCTTTCCATTTACGATACTGAATAATATGAATTTCTACTAAAAGCTTAAAAAAACATCATATATTTCGAACCCTGTAAATAGACAATTACATAAAGAGCTTATCGTATATACGTATAGAATATATTATCGAACATATTGAACTTCCTGTGACCGGGTAGCTTCCGGTTTACTGGGCGCTACGGCTGGGTTATGTATTCCTTGTTATCTTTTATTATGTGAGAATAATATATTCATTTGTATTTTACATTTACATATAAAATTTAATTTAAAAACCTCCGTCACACACTCTTTAAACCAGTTCAAGAATACCTAAAAAAGGGAAAAAACATGTCAAACTTACACTGAAAAAATTGCCATAACATTATAATTCCTAATAATTGAATATTAAAATATTATCAAATCGAAATATTTTTTTCCTTTGGCTTTAAGCTTTATCCAAGCAAACACATAGAAGGAGCACAAAATCTAGTCTCTACCGTCATAACTAATGGACTTTTAAAACTTACAAACCAAAATTATATACTGTTAAAAAAATTGTAAGTATTTATTATTACAAGCTTATTGCTGGTTTGTGATATTTGTGTTACGATCTCGGTACTGATAATTATAAAATTATATTATATTCAATGTTATTGTTAAGCCAAAATGGCCGCTGCGCCGCAACAAAATGGCGGATTACAATTTTTTGTACAAATAACCTTATATACGTGTACGATGTAAAATTCAATGCACCGTACAAAAACATCTAGAAAGAGTTTATCTTTTAAATTATTATTATTTTATTTTATATGTACTTTCTAAACCCTTGCAACATACAACACTTGTGGGTTATCTATGTATATATATACATATATGAAACGATCCTAAATATATCATAGTATGATAAGATCAAAGTTTACAAGGACCAAAGTTGTTTTAATAGCAGTTACCTTGAGTTTCACCCAACATATAAAGGAAGACGTGCTCTAATTTGTAAAGATGACGCGTACACGACGCTGTTACGCTCGTTATTTTTATCATTTATTTTACAGGAAACCAGGGAAATAGTTTAACTTTGAATGTGCTAAATATGTGGATATAAGTATATAGTACAGATGTATCCAACTTGGTGATTATAACGAGTTCGACTCCCAATAAGGGAAAAACAGAGTTTAGCACATATGTAGGTAGATTAGGAAGTGTATGAGACTGCTTGAAAGTTTCTCAAATTACTTTGGGAAAATTCACAATTTTACGTTTTAATATTCAAAATGGAAATTTACACTAAAAATGTTATCTTGAAAGAAAACCCTGTCGTTTTTCGTAAATTAATCTTGAATGTTTTTGTTTTCTTCTTCTATAATTATATTTTACTTGCCACTTTGTGTGGTCTTGATGATAATTTTCATCAGTACAACAAAAGGGGGAAAGTTTGACAAAATCCTGCTTGAAGGACCACTTTTAAGTTTTATTTTGTTGTAGAGTTCCTTAGAATATTACACGCTACAATTAAATTTAAAAAATACTTAAATATTTAACATATTTTCTTCTTCAAAAAATTTTTAATGGACTCTACCAAAGTTAACTTTATATTCTAACTAGCGACCCGCTCGCGGCTTCGCCCGCCTTAACTACTGAATTATTCATATAATGTATGTTTGCAAAGCACTTAAGATAATGTGAAAATTAATTAAACCCTAATGCAACCCGCATTTTCGTCATTCCAATAAGGATTTTCCAATTGTTTTAAAAAAAACACAAATAAATAACACAAATAACAGAAAACTTAAACGAAAGAAATTATAAACAACATTACTACCTACTATTCTCTTACCCAAAAATACTTAAACGAAAGATGTAACCAACTATGTCGCGTGGAAATACATTATAATTATTGGATAACTCCAAAATAAGTGCAATCACTTCTAAATTTACTTTGCCAGGCGCAGAATTGAAGCATTCTCTAGGCCATCTCCCTAGTAGCTCAGAACGACATCAGAGCGTTGGTCCGACCGTGATCCCAGGCGAAAACCTGCTTTAGACCAGACACATGGAAGGGGAGGGGATTGGAATTGAACACTCGGTTTTTTGAGGAAGGCCTAGATTAAACGACCAAGATAACTGCTCATGAGTCGGATTTGGAGGAGGATAGAAAGTCCCTCGGAAGAAGACGTCTGACCTCGGGCGGCCGGGTATGCGGAGTGCTGCTCCT
>JAKRZM010001051.1:1694676-1781253 GCA_036379175.1 Heliconius cydno galanthus | reverse complement strand
CATACAAATTTCCGCTTTACAAATTAGCCCAACTTTTCACTGTCAAAGAAACATTCGTAATTCTTACTCTAATAGTGAAATGTCGACGTGCTCCGTCGCTTCTACGGGCGGCATTTTAAAACGGGGTGGATTTTTACAAAATCACATAGTAGCCGTATATTTGTTGCCAAGAAAATATTTCGACAACTCCAATTTTGTAAATTTCTTTTACAATCAAGATGTATTTTATTCTGTTTAATATAAAAATTCGCAAAAAATATATATTTAATAGTTATGTACAGGCTAGTAGTACGCTTACTTGTCGAGAGCGATATATTTCCTAAAATTTATGTTTTTTGGGATTTGTAATATAGGCATAAAGTAATAATACATAGTTTTAGTTCCCCACGGTATCCTGCAGTCCTGAATATAGAAGGGTAGGAACAGAGAACACGGGAACCTACTGTTAAGACACTCCGTTTCTCACTTTTCGCGGAATTCTATCATTGTGTATTCAACGGTGAAACTCAACTGATTAATTACCAGAGAAATCTGTAGATATTGTACACTATGTATTTCATCACTATATCTATATATGCATGCATATAAACCATGCATATAAATGCATATAAACCATACCCACAGCAGTTACTATGACCAAATATTGATATTGTTATCCGCTGGTAACAAGCACTTTGCGTGCACAGTACATGTATCTCATTCACAAAAATACATTGAATTAATTCTAGTGCTTCGTATCAAATTGTATGGAACATGCAACGGACTAATGAAAACTGGAAATATAGGGTGGAAATAAAATATTAAATCGTTTGAAATATGGCATTACCTTTTCAGCTTCACGATGTATTCCGCACAAAGTAGGGTAGACAGAGGAAATTAGGAACCTAGTGTTAAGACACTCCGTTCCCATTAAGACACTTTCGTTTACTACTTTCCGCTATTTTTTTTTTTTTTGGGTTTCATTCGGATTGGAATCCCACTAGAGAAAAATGAGTTATTTTCATTTATTCACTTGTTCAGTTCTGCCAGTTAACACGCAATATCTCGAAAATTGGACGCCATTTCCCCGCCGCTTCCCTCCGCTTACCCCTCTATAAATCACAGTTAAAAAAATATATTTATTTATTAATTTATTATCTTCAAACATTTGTTTTCAATATATTTTACTATTAATAATTGAACATATTACATAGAAATGCTCAATTGGCGTGCTCGCTAGCCGTGACAATAACTGTTTGATGAATCATGTCAACGATTCATTGATTTATCGCCGCCGTTTAGGAATCCAATCTATTTATTGGAACACGTGCAATATGGACAATCGATTTCATATTGGTTGGACTTGATATTACATCGTCATGATACAATTGCCATACATCTACTATGTTGCAACTGACGGTAGTATGTTTATATTTAACTTTATATCTCTTTATTTTTGTTCTGATTGATAAAACACAGCGTTAAGTTCCACCGCTCAATCCCTTATTTCTTCAAAATAAGGCGGAAAGTGAAGAATGGAATGCCTAAAGATTGAGTTTCCTCTGCGTATCCTGCTTTTGGTTGATTTTTTTTTTTGCTTTTTCGTTGTATTTAAAATATTTTTTTTTCAATTTGGCGATAAGTTTATTAACGCAATTCTAAGTCGTATATAACATAACAAAAATTGTAATACGCGATGTGTGATTTAATACATCCTACAGCCTTCATTGATAAGTGAACTATTATTAAAGTAATTCATTGTATATAATTAAGCAATTAAGAATATTTTTAATTCATTGTATATAATTAAGCAATAAAAGTCAAAAAGGATAAAAAAAGAATTCATGTAAAGGGGAGGTGATAACTAACTATACCTTAACTATACTCACTGTAGTAAAAAACGTGTACTGAATAAGGGTAAGGCTGTGTTAGTAGAACGCTTTATCCGTAAGGGAGGGTGAAATTTGGATTTTGATGTCGAGGCCGAGACAAAGGTGGGAAGGAGTGATATACCTTTTCCGTATACAATGAAAACAAGTCGTAAATCATTATTTATTATAATATTTTTTTGATAAAAAAAAATATAAATGTATTCATAAGAGATATAACCACCCAAAAGATCAATTAAGCATATTAACATTATTTATATTATTTCCCCGTTTTGCTAACACCGTTGGGTAACAAACGTAAAAGGGTAAATAAAGGTGAAAATTAGTATAATAAGTATTAAAGTTTTTTTTAGCTTTACATTGTATCCCACGCACATAGCAGGATAGGTGGAGGGAACCTGAGAACCTACTGCTCAACTTTGTTCCTATTAAGACACTTCCATTGCTCTCCGAATGATCGAGGCATTGATGCTAAATGGCGAAACCCAACGCCGCGTTTTGCCTCGTTACCATTATGGTTATGTGTTATATATGAAATGTATATAAACCACGCTATAAACGTGGGTTATGCATATATGTATATACTAATTAACGTCCATTTCCTGTAAATTAAGATGAATGTAGCATAGTAGATAATAATTACACTAGACGTCCCAGTACAGCATCAACCACTTCCTTCCTACGAGTATGTTTTTGCCTGCTAGCACTTAGCACAATTTCATACATAATTATGTTTAATAAATAATAATTAATCTCAGTAATTATTGGTCGTGGTATATTTGAAAATTGTAACTAGCTAATATAATGTTTGGGGATACAAAAAGGAGGCCAAAATATCTTTATCTTTTTTTCTTAAATAGATAAATTGAATAAGATCATATTCAAAAAACAGCTTACTCTTAATCTCTTTACCATTTATATCTTTATTGACCCTTCTTCCATATACTAACATATATATTTTATCTAAAGCAATGTTCGCGAAATTACAATAGCATAAATGTTCTATTCACGTTGATTCAAATCTACACAGGATTTTCCTTCATATCGCACAAAGCCTTTTACATCCCTTTCAATTTTGAATACGTATTATATTATTAAAATGGGTTAGAGTATGAAAAAGATTAAGTTTTTATTATTTAGCAATGTTATTTTTAGTATCAAATATTAAATCGGGTGTCGCGGCGTTAAGTTCCGTCATTCAACACACAAACAACAACAATAATATAACTTAATAGCCTCAAAAAAAAAATTGAGCCAAATAAAATTTCATCCTCCATAGGGATCACATGTAGATGACAGTAGCAATTGTACCGGAAGTACCGCAATAATCGTATATCACGTTTTAATATTCGGCATGTGAAATGCATATGGTTTTTTTTTAATTTTCTTTGTATATTTATTAAAATATAGAGGATAGCTTAAAAGAATCTAGAAAGAAACAAAGATTATTTGTAATTTGTAATCTACCTCCAAAAAGGAACCTGACCTAAAGGGTGATTTACGATCTACGTTACAATTACGGCAAACTTTTAATCTAACTCAAAGTAGGCGGCCATTAAAGGCCATTTTGTGTGAAGATAATTCACTGAAATGGCTGGTGACTGGCAATTTTACTGTGTTTGAACGTGTTTATAAAAAAAACTGTTTTCTTTGTAGTAAAAGAATGTAGGACGTTGGGTTTGTATTGGTTTTCGATTAAAATAGGATAATTAGTACTTTTGATCGTAATTTTTCACTTTTTAAATTATACTATTTTAATCAACTTATCGCATTTTAACAATTTTGACTTCTACGTAGGTTGGTAAATAGGTCGAGTCCCATTATACCTAAACAAGTACAATTAAAAAATAATAATAAATTGAATAATAGTAACTTTTCTCCTCGTTTTATGAAGGAATCCTAAACATAATTTTCCTAACACCCATTTATCTCAACTTCTAAAGTTTTACTAAAATCTTCTTTGTTTAAAGGAATTCGCTGCGTAATAGAATAGGCATTACTGTTATAAGTCTAACTTTACTCATTATCATCTTGTCAATGAAGTTAGACTATATATTATTCTATAGTACAAGATGGCTCCCGTAACTTTGTTTTGTATATACATAAAAAGTAAAATCCTATTCCTCCCTGTTTCCGGAGGAATCTCTGGGAAAATACTCAACTCCGAAACCTACATGCTAAATTTCTTCTACGCTGCTTAATTCGGTTTAACCTTGCATGAAATTTAATATATTTCCTTGTTTATAGAAATAAATTAATCATTTTTAAGAAAATTTTTAAGTTTTCTAGATTTTTTCATATTATTTTATAAATCAAGCACTTTCATTTGAAATTTATATGAGATGGTTTGTACAAAAATTTTTAATCCGCCATTTTGTCGCAGCGGCTATTTTGGATTAATAGCAATATAATGATATATAATTTTATTATCATCACAACTGAACTCGTAACCCAAATTTCAGCTGAATTGGACACTGAGAAGCCCAAACACGGCAGGTTAAACAAAAAGTTGTATAAATTATTGTAAATTTAGTTGAGATATATAGAAAATATCTTCAGTACGGTGAAGAATAGGTCACGTTTAAATTATTATACTAAGGTTTAGAATGCTAAAGTCTAATATTACTCGAGTAAAACAAATGTATAGTAAAACACTAGCTATAATTTACTTTTAAGAATATTGAATATGCCATCAAATACTGTTTATTTAAATTTTTTATATAATTCATAATCCTAATTGGGATTCTATTAAAAAATGTAAGAGAGAGTGAATTACCCATTCCCCAGCGCACAATACAAACAAGTAAAAAAAACATATCCTAATATACACCTCTCCCGTTCTTACAAAAAACGCTTATAAATAAAAGAAATTTATATTTATTTGTGTATGGATATTTGTTAAAACAGCAATAAAATTGTCTAGTATTGCCAAAATTCTAATAAAATATTAACACTTCTTACCAATTTACACGATTTATGGCGTAATTTGTTTTAACGATGACAGACTCTGTTTTATATACTGCCATAACAAATAATATTTACATCTTTAGCTTTAGCGGGGCACGGGGGTTAGTGCTGAGACACTCTGTTGTTTACAACCTATTTTATAGACATTATGTGTTGGGTGGCGGTACTCAACGCCGCGCAGAATAGAACCTGTAGCATCCTCGCATGGTTAACTAACCATGATCCAATTTCATCACCATGGTCACGTTGCCAAAAAGTAAGTAGACCCAAAAATGATTTTTGCTGTGAAAACTTAACATGGTAGCTTAAATTGAGTGACTTTTCATTTCAGTTTTTGGCACTTCGCCTACAGTATCGTCGACGTATCCATATGCATATATCACAGAGAATTACTTTAAATTGACACGAATCTTTTTACAATATACGTACAACCTAGGTACTATATGAATAAAATTGTCTGTGTTCTTTTTGTATTAAATTTTATAATATTAATATATCGACAGGCCATCTCTGCATAGTGCAATAGATTAGGGTTATATATGCGATGGTTATAGATTTGTTCCCGTCGAAAAAAGGTAAATTAATTAATGCCATTTTTATTACAGGTAGCTTAAATCCTCACTTACCATTTTAATAGTCGACATGCGAAAGTCCTTATAAAAAAATTATGTACTGAAATTGGCATCCAGCAGAATACAAAAAAGTAACTTTATAAAAATTTAAATCTACAATCTATGATGTTATACTTCAACTACATAATGACAATGTATTTAGTTTTTTTCTTTCTATAATTTAATAACCTAAATTACATATATAAGTATACTTAAAATTCCAAGATATGAAGCCAAAATCGTCGTATTTAATCATAGGTAGGTACGTCTACTAAAACTAAAATAAAGGGTAAAAAACCCCTCGTCTGTCCCCAATCACATGATCAATCAACACGTCACCAACACGCTGTATGTAAAAGGGTGTCAAATATTGAAGGTAGTACACTTATAAATAATTTATTTCTTCGCCAATAACGTTTCTATTTTGACTGCAAAGTTATTTTTAGTACAGTTGTTGTGATAATAATAGATTTGTGTTTTTGGTAGACTCCTAATTTCAAGACACTTCATTCTCCATTTTCAGCCTCTTTGAGAAATTTCCTGTTGAGTAGCGCAACTTATTATACTAAAAACAATGTAATATGGAGAGATTCATCACTTTGTTCTTACTTGCTTAAGAAAACATGCAATAGGTCTTATATAAAAATATTACTTTCATCACAAATATTTTTAATTGTTACTTTAATTTACAATCTATCAAGAAAATCATAAAATAGACCAATCTATAAATAAAATCATTTGATTCATATAAATTTGTATACAAAATTATTACATCGAAATAAGTGTTAAACAGTAAGTTATGGTCCTTCGAGCCAGATTTTTCCAATATAACGTGTTTTGTTACGCCCAATCGCTGAACTTTATAAGGCAATCAAATATTGATGGCGGCACGCTCATTAATAATTTATTTACTTTAGGCACACACGTCCGCTAGCAGGTTAATTTCGTTAATGGAGTCTATAACGACGTGGTTTTCAATAATAATAACAGTGTCATTTTATTATGAAATCTATTTTGGTGTTAGAAATCAAGAATTATTGGTATATTGGTGTTAGAAAGAAAGAAAACAAGATATTATATATTATCAAGAATTATTGGTATATTGGTGTTAGAAAGAAAGAAAACAAGATATTTTGCCAAAATTCTAGTTTGGATCCAGATATATATATATATATATATATATATATATATTATTTAAAAATATATTCAAATAAACCAGTCATTTTTTTTAGCTTCACGGCATACAACAGTGTTTAGTATATACAGCAGTGTTTCAGAACCTGGGAATCTAGTAGTTAAGATACTCCGTTCCTATGAAAACACTTCCATTCCCCAATTTTCGCCGAATTCAGAAGGCATTTCATATTGATTGGCGGAATTCAGTTTTGGAATTCATTTACAGTTGCACGGTTGTCTCCTGCACCACGACTAGCCTCAAGTAACTATTTCTTCATTGATTTAGTGCATTGCGGTTATAAACTTTGGTGTACTTTCATCTTAATAAATGAATGACTACAAGAGCACGACTAGGAAAAAAGAAGATTTGTTTAAAAATTTAAATGATTTTACTATAGAAATTTGTATAATGACAATTGCATATAATACATATTATGTTGATGAAAAATACACTTTCTCTTTTGATATGTTCAAAACAATGAACTTAGAAGCATTTTTTGACTGCAAAATATTTTTTTAAACAAAAAAATATCACTCATATTTAACCCTTTTTTCGTCTTTATAAAACAAATCTTGTATGAGTCGCATAGACTTATCAAATATAGACTTAGAAGTTTACCCCGAGTGAACACAGAACTCGGCACCCACATAGATCTCCCATTCTTTTATCGGTAAGTCGAGAACGACCCATTACGTAACATTTAACTTGGCTCTCATTTCACATTTATGTTTTTGATGGGATCTAAAGTACTCGTTCACTGTAATATGATAGAAGTAAAAACGTGCCTACATAAAAGGTAAGAAATATACAAACTAAAAGAATATTTTCTCATCTACTGTCTAAAGAAAAATACACAATACAACACCTTCACGACAAAAAGCATGAATAAAATATATTTTATTATAAAAAAGTAGGCAAAAAATATAGCACGCTTCATAAAATTCTTAGGTTAGGCGTTAAATATTCCTAGAGGCGAGAAGTTAGATCAAATAAAAAGCGGAGATTACCGCCTTCGTGAAATGAATATTTTATTATTGCAACACTCGCTTGAAAGAAATCCGAAACAAGTGTTACTAAATCTTAATTTAAATAGTCTGTGTAGAGTAAACAATGTATATATTTCATAGATTCAACCGCAACGTTTCAAATTCGGACGAAAAGAGGAGAAAAGAGTTTCTTGACACTAAATTATCCATGCCTGCTGCTGCTGCCTGCGGGAAATTCGTAATATATATGCACTAAATCTTTTCATTTCTTTGATTAATTTTAATGTAAATATTTCATCTTTTTGTTATCAAAAATACAATTAAAGAAACGATAAGATTGAAAAAATGAGCATTCTATTTAGTAACAATTATTTAACCTTAATTGGAAATTACATAAAATTCATAGAAATAGTAGTTTTACTTCACATTATATGTTAAATATATTATGAGGTAGAAACGACGAAATCTAAAAAAAAGCCCCAATCATTTGCTAAGTGACTGTAAGTTTTGAGCTCACGCGAAGTTGTCACGTCAACCTGAAGCCGATAAGAATTTATTATTATGAAAAATATTAAAACATAATGTGGATAATTGGGTATTTAATTTTAAAGAATCACTAATCATATTATAGAGGCGTCGCACAATAGGTTAAGCCTAGTGTTAAGACACTCCGTTCCCCTCTTCTCACCGGATTCTGGAGGCACTGACTTTTTGAAAAGTGTAGACTTTTTGCAAATTTAACGCCGCGCTTTACCTCGACATCAGAGCGAAGAAATGAAAATATAAAATATTTCATTTTCCTCGTGTAGGAATCGAACCCTCACGTAGTGGCGTTTACAAACACCCACCCACCTTTGTACCTCTGCTCGATGGCTGGCCTCAAATTGTTAAAACATTTTTTTTAAGGTACTACTAAAACAATTGTTTACTATTTAACTAATAACCAAATGTAAATTAATATGAAATTATTAGAATTTTTAACAAAAAATACCGCCTTCTACCGGATCCCATAATCCCAAACTAAAAAACTAACCTTGAACTCCTTTCCAATAAAAACAGATTAATCGAATCGGTTGGCGCGATATTGAGTTATTTGGTCCTTTGTCGCGCAAATACTTAAAGCAAATTTAAGAGTTATGCGATTTTCTCATGGATCTCGTTGTCATAAATGGACTAAGTTAAAATGGGACCACACGGGAAGCACCAGCTTTCACATAAAAAAAGAATCATCAAAATCGGTTCACCTAGTCAAAAGTTCTGAGGTAACAAGCATTAAAAAAATAGTCGAATTGATAACCTCCTTACAGCAGTCGGTTAAAAAGAATAAAATATAAAAATAATATAAAAAATATCCATATAATAAATACGTTAATGAACTCTATAATAGGATTTAAAAGACCTTTTCAGTTCGTGTTCAACTTTGTGGAAATTATTTGTAAGACTTAGAGCTTATGTTGTTTGTGTAGTTATAATATGTTTGCTATAGAAGGTATATAAATTATGAATATAATTTTGACACTTATTTTGTTTTAAAACCAGTCATGGCATATGCCCCTATGCCACACTAGTGATTGTAAATCCGACAGTTATGAGTTCGATGCACTTCGCCACTCAACACGCAATGACTCCAGGATTTGGCGGAAAATGTGCAACGGAGTGTCTTAACACTAGGATTCCTGATGCTTTACATTCGAGATATTATGTGCTAAGTAGCGTTTAACGCCGCGGTATGTCTTTCTGAAGCGGGGAAGTGAGAATAATTAATTCCCCCGAATGGGGATCAATTCTACAACTAGAATTCAGCGGAAAGTGGGGAGCATAAGTGTAAGTCTTTTTGGGAACTTGTTCTTCACGATACTGTGTGAAATTGAAAATAAAGATTTAAGCATATTTTGCTTTTCTTAAACTTTTCGCTGTATTCTGCATATGCAGTGTCGGCAGAGAAAACATATTGCTAAGGCAGTGCATCCCCCCCATTCAGCCTAATTTTCGAGAAATTGACATTAGTCTTATTACCAGAGAGAGGAAATTAATATAATTCAGTCCCCCGAATAGAAATCGACGGCGTCAGAATAGACAAATATTGATATTTACAATAAATGCGTCACATTTATATCTCATAGATAAAAAAGTGCTTATGGAGTGTAGCACGAACGTCATACTGTTAATCCTACTGTAAAAATCGATATTTCACACTATTTGACGCAATCACTGTCTTTAGATGTTAGCGTAAAGCTTATTCCACCTATTTATCATTAGTAAAACCATTAAAAAACCTAGATTTAATTTCGATTCCCACTTCAGGGAATAATTAAATATATTAATTTGTTGTAAAGGAAAACGCGACCTTTGGGGTCTTCTACTCAACACGTAATATTGGAAAATTGATCGGAAAGTGGAAAATGGAATGGAAAATTGAATATTGAAAGTTAGGATATTTGATTATTGCCTACTTCGTCTATCTTACCGGTGTCGTTTCACATATACGGCGAGAACAAAATTAATTATTAAATTAAAAATTAAATATTTAAAGTTTTCGCTAGCTGGTATCGACTTGTTTCTATGTAGTCATAACAGCTTAGTGTTTTATAGGTCAGGTAATTGAAAATATCCCGCCATGCGAAATCGGGCCGTGAAATTGTTGGGAATACATTTTATTTATACTATAACATAAAGATTTTTTTGAAAACTTTTAACAATTTAATACATTTTTTATTATTTAATGTTAATGTGCGTTGCCTGGATACCGCTAGGTACTTGTCATCCAGCTCATAGGCGTGGAGATAGTTGGGAGGTATAAGCCTCCCAGTATCCTCTAGCAGAGGTCCCATAAGGCAGGAAATGATGGCGAATATCAAAGATGATTTCACGAGATTGATAGTTATATAATTATTTTTGTTCAGTTGTTCAGGCGCTTCACTCTTTTATCCCAGTTGTAAAATAACCTATATATTATTATTAATAAGCCGTTATTATTGGAATCGATGACAGACCTATTTACAATACCTTTTAACTTTCTAAATATAGCGATTAATATTTCTCTAATTAACGAACATTTCCATCAATTAACAAGAATATACCATTACTTAATCAACAGTAAACTTCGACATAAGTGCCTATCAAATCACGAGATTGATGTCAGATTACGCCTGAATGACTATTAATTAGTTTCTAATGTATATTTGTATGTTAATAGGCCTATTTTTGGTTATAATAAAGAGATAATGGGTTCAATTAAGTTGTAATATGAACTTTGTACACACAACAATTGTTTTTTTTTTCATCGGATATTATCTCAGGTGAGGTTTTTTTTCCAATTATTATAATTTATTATTGTTTATAATAATTAATATATATATAAATATAATATTATTTTAATAATAAATATAATATTAATTTAATAAATTTAATATTATTTTTTATAAATTTTTATTGTTATTTGAAATCAAAACCGGTTAAATTTTTTTTAAAAGCACATATCGTCTACGTTTCTAAATTATTCGGAAAGAGATTCTACGTAATTGCAATAAGCGATATGTATCACCCAGTAACAATACTTCATGGTCCTCGTCGGAAGATACCTTCCAGTCAGGGTCATTGTCTACAAGCAGCTGCCCCCGATTGACACAATTCCACTACTTTTATAGTCTTTTTCACATACGTCTACCCTCTTTTACACAAATTTGCTAACAATATGTATAATTATATATTTTCTTTTACAATTATCATTTCAAAATGAGTCAGTCGGAGTTACTCTCCTAAGGTGCTAAGCACACTCTAAACTTAACTACACCACGTACGAATATATTATATTCACAAGTACTGAAACTGAAACATGTTTCCAAACTACCGTTTGAAAGCAAAACGCCTAGAAAAGTAACTGGTTTTCGAGACTAGCTTTGAAGATAAACAATTTCTAATTGTATTATGTTATACCAATTATTTTATCAAAAGAAATATTTTTTTCAGCTCTGGTTACTCAAAACACGGCTTTGAGTTTTGAATGGCGGAATTCAACGCCGCGACTCGACACCATAACGCGGCTTTCTTGCGTTAATCTCGATCAGCGGGAATTCCGATGTATATATAAGGTAGCGTGTATGTTGTTCCACAACCACCTATTTCTTTTACCTGTTTTTAAAACCGTTTCTACTGTTCCGCGGTTAGCCCAAACAAAGAGAAAGACAGACAAACAGACAAATTTAATATCGTGCAAAAACTATATACACTTGGAAAAACAACGGTTATTCTGAAATAACTGCCCAATTTTATATATATGCATAGATAAGAAGTTACATATATATCATTTTTTTTTAAATAATTTACACACATGTCATGATTTTAAAGTGAAATAATGTTGTAACTTGCAGTGAAATCTAGAATTCTAGAGAATAATAATATAAATTCTAGTAGACATGTCTAGTGTACGTTGTTTCAGTTCAACCTCGAGAGTGTCGTAAAGGAATTTTATCTTTACCCGCCTTAAGGGAAATTTATAACAAAAACTGTCGCGAGAGTAACTTTGCTGTTATAAGGGGTTTTAAATTTAAAATATAAATTTTAAAATTTGGTATTTAATCATGTTGAGAGGGTAATTGATACCAGTGATGGTATGTAATGCAAAAGAGAGTGGGAGGACAGGTAGGGGAAGTAGAAAGAAGTTGATCATTGGGAACATAATCCAAAATCTGCAATAAAGAGGTACACAGAATGGCAGGCAATAATTGGATTTCGAAAGAATGGTAAAAAAGATAAATGGAGAAAAAGATTTATATCACAAGAGTGACTCGTAAAAGATACAGACTGAGATCTCAGTTGACATTCGAGAACACAATATCAATTATATTGGAGTATCATTAGGTTACCTTTCCCTACTTCGCATATGAAGTATCGCGCTTTTTCCGCTTAGCTGAATAAACAGAGAAAATCAACACTTTGTTTTGTACTTCCCTTTTAAATTAGAGACATTGCTTATTTAGTGACGAAACTTATTACCGCACTTCACTGCTAAAATGGGGAAATGAAAATATATCATTATCCCAAATGGGATAGAACCCACAAGTACTATAGTATAAAAAACAATGTTGTTACAAATATAACCATACTTCACACCCATGGTGGGTGTTTGGTTTTGTTTTAAAAAAGTGCGTATCGCTACAATTTCTAACTCCCCAGACTGAACAATGGTTGTTCCGCAATAAACTTTACAAATGGCCGCTTCATTTAAATTTTTGGCATTACTTTGTACGCGCTTAGTTTTCGTAATATTTTTTGGAAAAGCAATTTAGTACTTTTACTTCATATATATTTCTGTATTTATTATATCCGTAGTTGTTTATTACAAAAGTTTTAAGTTCAAGGATTGACCTCCTCCACATCTCTCAGTACGCAGTGTATTTAAAGTAATTATTACCATTAATCTATCTCTCGGTTTACCCTGCTATATACAAGATAAAACGTGAAGGTAAAAAAACATCCTAGTTTCTAAAGTAATCAGTACTTTTTGAATTTTTCCTAAATTTCTTTAGATTTCAAGAGGATAGGACTTAGCGTTAGGTATAACAAATATTTCGTGTAACCTAACATTCTATAAGCAATATTAAATAATTCCTCTTAACAACAACGACTAAACATACCAAAAGTTTTACTAAAATCAATACAGCTTTCAAGTAATTGACAGAGTATCAGTTAGTTCGGTAATTAATTCTTCCTTTGAAGAGCTAAGTAGTAAGAACAGAGCCAATTAATGTTTTACTGCAGAAACTATGCGGCATTGCAGAGAATTTGGCATTGTTATAATAATATTATATATGTTTAGTTAAATAAAATATTCTATTTTGTTATGCTATATATAAAGTACATTGTAAATATAAGTTAATAAATTTAACCGGCTTCAAAAAAAGAGGAAACTCTATATTTGACGCTCATATTTTCTTTTATATGTTACACATAAATGACTGAGAAATTAATAAACAAAATAAATTAAATAAATACATATTTATTAATTTCTCCGAACCGATTGATGTGAATTTTAAAAATATTTTTTTTAATTGTACAAGTATAAAATAACTGTGTCTATTTGCAATCATTTTTATAATATTTTGAAGTGTAAGTAATTAGCATATAATTACAATCAATTTGAAAACTTGAGTTTAATTTGTAAGTCGTGGCGCAGGTCCTAATGGAGAACAGAGGGTAACACTAGGTTTCGAAGGTTCCCTCTGCCTACCACGCTGTGTGCATATGATACAACGAGCAGCTAAGAAAAATCTATATAATAACAATAACGATCTCTCTACAGTAAAATTATTTAAGAGCTTCGAGTATTGTAAAGAATAATTCATTAAGTTTCGCTTTCGAATAATTAAAATGTTCAATCATTAAGAAATCTTTCACTCCATAAGATCTTTAGTTTTCGCAATTTTTACGAATTTTATGATTAATTGCATTTATTTTAATTTAATTTTTTTATTTAATTATTACAATTGATTATTTTGGTATCCGTAAATATATATTAGAAAATTTGACGTTTCAACACTACAGTAACGGAAGTGCTAGGTGGTACTAGTAATTTTCTTTCGTAACTAGGGAATTATGTTTTAAATTTCAAAAAAACGTTGTTTTATTTAAAATTTGTCTTTATTTCATTTACGCATATATAAAATAAAGTGACCTTAGATAATATATAATCCTCATACTAATATTATAAATGTGAATGTAAATTACGCTTTCACGCCAAAAATACTCAACTGATTAACATGAAATTTTGTTCATAATTCTTAATGGTATTAAAGAGGATATAGGTCAGATATTTTTTTAAAATAATATGTTTTTCTTTGGTTCTATTGTAAAAATAAGTTTGAATCTTCTGATATGAGCGTAAAAGTAAAGATAATTCTAAATAAATGGAACAATTCAATAAATATATGACATAATATTTTAAACATAATATAATATTACAAATTTATATATATTTTACTGTGCTACACATACTAAAGAAGGCGTGGTCACTTCACTTGCGGCAGAAGCGTTTTCGTTCAATTCAATTCTAATAATACCTTTATAAATGCTACGTACCTTTACGCATCGACTTCATCTTGCTGGTTAAACAGGAAGAATTTAGTGACACATCACTCTGTTTTTTACTCTAATAAAAAGAATTTAGGTGACACGTCCCGTTTTTTTCCTTTACAATTTTTTTATTAATAGTAAACCAAAACTTGCACTTTGCCTAAGCAAATCAAGATTGAACTCACTATCACTACGCACTTAACAAACGACTGAACCACGTCGACGTCTATAATATAATGAATAATTAAATAAAATGATATGGAAACCCGTTGGTAAGAATAGCCTACCCTTTGCAGGTGTAAATATACACGGCGAACCCTCCTAGTACATTAGTTCTAACCTAATTGTTCGCCTTCCCTCTTCTTTCTATATATTTAAAGGAATTTATGATTTTTATAATTTTCTTTTTATCAAAAGTTGACGTAATTGAAACAATATTAAACAATGGTGATAAAATTTTGTTTTTGCTGAAATTTTACTTCAAAAATAAAATGGAAGCTAAAATTAATATTGTTTTATGTTATAAATTATGTTTATGTTCATATTACTAAACTGATATAAAATATATTAATAAAAAAGGTTAACACAATTATAAAACACGTATATACTTTGTTAGAGATCATTAAAAAAAATCAAAAACAAATTATTGTAGTACAAAATTCTTATTAAATTTTTAAATATGAAGATAGAATGAAAAATAGCTTATTGCTAAAATTGTTATTATCTTTTCCATATTTCAAACACCTTGCAGTGACCTAATTTTACATGAAATAAATTTTATTGATGAGGTTATTATAATAATAAATATAAATTTCACATATATATAACGTAACCAATATAAATATTTAGGTAGGAACTTAAAGCTTTCTATAGAGCTTTTATTCATACTTTAATACTTGAGTGACCTAATTTTGCATTAGAATCCAATAAACACTTTTTAAAATTATTTTGTAATTCAAAATATACATCAACAAATATGTTTGCATCAAAATATTTAATAAAATATATTAAAAACTGCAATTAAACTTAGAATTATAGATTTCCTTCAAATTTTGACTTAAAAAATATATATTTTTCATCAGCTTACCCGGAAAAAATCGCTCCTCGACTATCTTCAGGTATTTCCTTAGTAAATCCACTTTAACTTCTTAAAGTACCGAGTGTTGCCACCAGCGTTGGTGGCGTAGACACGTCGTGGCGGTGGCGCGAGCGCGGGGACAGTGACGCGCGTCAAGCTGGCTAGGGGGACGTACAGTGTTGAAAGTAACTCCAACTATATGTACAAGGAATATTGGGTATTGGTACTTTGATTATAAGTGTGATATTCGCGTGAATGTATTTGATAGTTTAGTGAGGTGTATGTACGGTGTTACAGTCAAGTTTTGATTTTGGAGGAATGTTTTTCAGGTAGTTGTTTGTAATTGAGTGATTTAGCCTTTTTTTTTAATAATTAATGAAGGAAAAACGTTTTACGAGTTTCATATTTTTGTGGTCGTTATATAAAATATCTATAAAATGTGGTATTTGAGGCTATTATGGCGGAACGGCACAGCGTCTTACTGTAACCACCACTCGGCGTAATGAAAAATTTTTACTTCCTCACTCTGGTAAGAAGACGAAATACGAAATTTCGCTAATCCACACGTAATATTTTCAATAAATCGAAATGAATTATTATTTATTAATTTATTAATTTATTTTCATTTCTTCGCTCTGTCACTAATACAAAAGCACAGCAGTGAGTTTCGCCACTAAAGACGCAATGCTTCGAAAATTCGGCGGAAAGTGTGAAACAAATATTTAAATTTAAACATGCTAAAATTTTTCCGTTATCGGTGGCTAGGAATTCTCTCGATACGCACCGTTTCGAATAATACTGTTTTTTGCATCCGGTTCCGGTTCCTTTCGATTTGTTTTTCAAAGCTTTTTAAAATTTATATTAGTATTTAAGCTTTCTTATTAATTCGAGTCGTAGTGTAGTCCAGCACAGGTCTGAATGTAAAAGAGGCGGTTGTGGGTTCGATCAATTAATCATATTTTGATTATTTTCATTTCCTCGCTCTGGTAATTAAAGCGCGGTGTTGAGTTCCGCAACTCAACAAGCAATATCGCCAAAATTGGGTGAAATGTAAGGAACGGAGTTTCTTAACATAAGTTTTCGTGAGCTTATCCTGCTCTATGCGGGAAAGTGCGTGAAAGTAAAAAAAATACTTTATTTTCACCTATCCTTAATATAGACAAAAGATAAAAATAGTCAGGAAAAAAACCACATATTGGTTAAAGAAATTAAAAAACTAAATTTCGTGATAAAAATTCAAGTGTATATACAAAAATAAGTAAAGTCATGGCAGTACGAAATCATAATAGATTGTCCAAAGTTCAAAAAGCTTTGTTAATTTCATAGCATCAGTTGAATCATTAATTGTTAATATTTCTATAGTATAACAACCATTATTTTAATAGCTTTAAGGTTCTATATTGCTTGTGTTAATTGGTACATATTTGTACTGGACGTACAATGAGCGACACAAGTTTTGTTTTGTTGTAACAAATGAAACTTGTAAGTTGGCGTGAACAAAGAAAATTGTTAACAATGATTAATTGCATTTGTTCAGTAAAATGTAATTAAAATTTGGGAGAAGTATTAATGAAAAATACTAGTTATTTTTACAATTTATTCGATTAGATTATGCTTTATGATACAATTATTTATAGAAAAGCAGTTTCACACGTTTCAGCCTCTTGGAGGAATTAATGATTTTTATTTCCTTGCTAAGAAGACAAAGACATTAAAAATTTACTATAAGTTAAATAGTTACTCTGAACTCTTTCAGATATAGTTAAGTTTAAGTCCGTGCCAGGTCGAACCCATAAACATCGTGCTTACTATTAAACATGTCTCATTGCTCCACGACGGGCGTTACCCAATTTTGCAAGACGGAAAAGACAGAAACCGAACCCACACCTAACTTAAAACTTTCATATAAAAAAACTTCAAATTAATTTTAATTACAATAAATAAAAATTTCATCCCCCAGAGGGCATGTATGAAGAGGTTGATGACAGTGGAAGAGGCGAAAGAGGTATGTAGAGACCGTAGCGTTTGGCGCTCCATTCTCTCTGACTATCCCGCTAGGTATAAAGCGTGAATCTATATATGTATGTATGTAAAAAAATCATACATAAATAATTTAGAATTTAGAGTCAAAACAAAGTGCACGAGTATACATCGTGGTTCCACATCGAGGAGACCAGCGGGTTGTAAAGTGACGGCAATTAGATAATGTATCTTTTAAGTAGATAAGCAAAGTTCATTTTACTGTAATTCATTCGTTAACCACTTTTGGGGTAACGTGACCTACTTTTACTCTCAGATGTTCTACCTTTATTATGATGTACAGCCTGCGTAGTATGCGTACAGCCTTAATTTTTTGTTTTAACTTTTGGGAATCTGATTTGTGAGGTATTTATAACACGCTAAAGGTATTTATTTAATATTTTAGTAATTAAATCTTTTTAAAAAAAAGCTTTCTAGATTTTTTTAATATTTTAATATTGATATATAATTACACTTTTTTAAAAAAGTACTAAAACTTATATGTCCATGCAGAAAAACTGTTTTCAAGCTATGCTTGCGTCTTTTACAATATATAAAAAGATACCCGGTATATCTATGTTATATTCGCGTAATTGGGACAATCCCATTCATATACCCTAAAATAAAAAGAACCGCTTCTATTATGAAAGCAATCATTGTGAACTACAATATAAGTCCACCATCTCTAAATGTATATACGAGTATATATTCAAAGCCGTTGTGACGCAGTTTTGTTTCTTTCCGAAAACGAAATGCAAACTCGATAGTTGTAGATTCGATGCCTACTACGATTATCCTTTTTGCCCGCTTTTATCATCAATCCATTTTCCTCGCTCCGTTAAATGAACTGGAAGATGTTAAATCTCGAAAATGTGATGAATGGAGTATATTACAGTGAACTAGGTTCCCCGTACCTACTTCCTATATGGGAAAAAGCTTGAAGATACCATTTCTACTCTAAATCTATACAAAGATCAAAATTGTCATGTCTATACTTAACATGTGTATTTATTCTTTAATATTCTAATATTCTTTAATCTCATTATTATATTCTTATAAATTATTTAGTATATTTCGTTAGCTTTGTCTGTCATTTACAAAACAAAGTTGTCAAAGAAGTTTTTAGTCCTACATTTTCTTATATTCAAGTCTTTGTGAGGTAAAGAAAGTTCAATGTATTATAATGACCGCCAAAAAATCGATTTTCAAGCGCCTACGGCACGAATTCTTCTAGGAAATATTTGCAACAAATAATAATACAGAACGTGTTCGTTTCTTTAATCTCTTGTTTATTTTCAATCGGGCAAATAAAACTTACTTGTATAGTAAGTAGCTATTCAATTCTTTGTTATTTGATTAATTATAAAAGTGTTAGAAGTTATCAGTTGATGTTAGAAGCCGGTTGTGGTGGAACGGCACTAGCGTGCGACTGTAAACACGGCCAGATATAGGTTCGATTCCCATTTGAGGAAATAAAATATTAAATATTTTCATGTCCTCGCTCTGGTAACGAGGAAAAGCGCGACGTTGATTGTTAAGGGTTAAGCACTACGTAAAGGTAAGATAAGTTTTAGATAACGGTATAAATGTTTAGTNTTTGAAAAGAGCAACTGTTGAGTTTCTTGCCGGCTCTTCTCAGCAGAACTGCCTTCCGAACCGGTGGTAGCTTTTTGTTGACATGTACATTCGACGATTCAAAAGTGCTTTTATAGTTTATTTGAATAAAGAATATTTTGAATTTGAATTTGAATATACCAAATACAAAATACCGTAGCCGTCTACGACGTAGCTCCGAGCTACGAAAGCTTCGAGTCTACAGACAACTTCTAATTATATATAAACAATCTGCTAATTGATAGGATACGCTTATTTTCGTAACAAAAGGAGTTACAATTAATGTACAATATAGCGGAACTTAACTCTGGAATATTATTGTAATATTTAAAGAGGAAAGTCATAAAATAGGAACAATATGACATTTTGAAATTGATCCGTGTAAAGCGGAATTTCATTAAAAACATTTGAATATATTAAGCCTTTGGACGCGCGGTGCATATTAATGAAGGAATAAAATGAACGTAGTATATTATATCGTGATATATACATATTTAACTGCCCGTTAATTGAAATTAAAAGTGATTTATATTATTAAAACTAAACACAAAAAGCTGAGGCCATTTATTTAAATATATATTATTTTCATTTCCACCCTCTAGTATCGGGGGGAAGCGCGGTGTTAAGTTCTGCAATTCAACCCGCAATGCCTCTAGAATTGGACGGAAAATGGTGAATGGAGTGTCTTAACACAAGTTTCCCTCTGCCTACCCGACTGTATACATGATACAGCGTGAACCTGTTTACATTTTATTTATTTTTATACAGAAAATGAACAAAAGAAATCTAACATTATGTATTTTGTTATCATTTAGCTTCATTTATCAGGAGAATAAGCAGAGGGAACCTCACATTCGCTTTGCTAACACTTCGTTCCTCGCTTCTCACTCAATTTTAGATATAACAAGATTTTCAATAAAAAAAATGTATATAAAGCAAAATAATATCTTTTTTTGATATTTTTCCTTTGTAAAAACCCGTTTTTTGTTCCGCATTGGGATATAACGATCGTGACCCACAACGTAAGGGGCACAAGACGAGCACCACACGTAGGTGCCCTAGAACACACATTGTAATTAGTAACCGTAATCTTTCTTTGTTTTTCATTTTTTCCTTTTTTTGTGTTTTTAGTTAATGAAAATTCTTTTCTTATATTTTTTTGGTATGATAAATAATATATGGTGTATATGGTTATATTTGATTTTGACCCAATTTTCACTGTATTTTTTATTTGCGTACAGGCACAATTATTGTTTTGAATTTTCCTATTTATTTAGAAATTTCACGGTTATTCTTTCATATTCATATATATTTATTAGACTACGCAACTTTTTTTTTATTATGATAAATATAATGTTACCAATATTTTTCTTTTTTAATATGTTTTTTAATTATATTACACCAAATTTGCATTTCACTGTGGAATAAAATTTCATTTCAAAGTAAATTGCAGTTGTTCTCTAAATAGCGCCACCTATGACATGTATACAGAACTGAGTAAGCAATTAATGTAAGCCTTCAGAAACGACAAGCTTTGAGATACTTTCGTTGTATGGCTACTGAAAACACTAGATGGCGCTGTCTTTAAAAAATAAAATTTTAATACTAAAAATACTAAGATTTGCTTTAAAAAATAGTGTACATACATGTACTTTTTTACATTTGGACCAAAAATCAATTTTTGTTCCCCCAAAAGTTCTTTAAGTAAATATCGAGATATCAAATGTTGGATGGAGGACCTCAACACCTCGCATTTTCTTACTATAGCGAAGAAACGAAAAGTCGCTTTTTTAGAAATCGAATCAAATACCTTTACAAAATAAACTAATATACTTGCCACACATATATATATTTTGGGAAATCGAACCCACGATTCTTACATCAGCATTCATATTTAACCACTATACTAATATACCAAACTCCATAGCAATAAAACGCGCCTGTAAATAAATAACATAGACTACTGAGTTACTGAACGTTGTTTATATGATTACAGCTGAGATCGTTTTTGTTCTAGTTCTTTATGGCGCCATTCATTTGAACGGCGAATAGGATTTTTGAGATATGTTTTATTTTTTTTTTACTTTTACTTTTATTTGCCGTTCAGAAAAAATAGGTTCTTTTTTATTTATCTTTTGTTTTCGTTAAAAATATTTTTTCTGTGGGGGCCAAAATCAACGCACTAAAAAAACTACGCGACGTAGAATTTTAGCATGTAGATTAACACTATACTATCTCTCAAACAAAAACATAGTGCTAGGACACTCCGAGTGTCGAAACGAATAATCTCTATACTATCCGAATATATATGAACATAATATAAAAAACTAGTCTAGCTAAATAACAGAGCCTTTATAATCTCAAACTATACTTGAAAGCCAGCTATAAAACTTTATCCCGCTTTATATGAGAAGCACATATTAAAACACGGATTGTAGTTAGCAACCCAACTTGTCTACTTAGTTTATATTAGAGAGGCTGTCTGTCTGTGAACAATAGTTAACTAGATTTAATTATTATTATGAAGAAATAAGGTAATACGTTGTAAAGCCTACGTAGTGCAGGGACCCAAGCGTGCGACTGTAGTCGCGACGGTTGCGGGTTCGATTTCTACTCAGGAAAATAAAAGATTTAATAATTTCTTTTGCTCGCTCTGGTAACAAGACGTTGGAGCGTAGAACGTGGCGTTGAATTCCGCCACAATTCCGCAATATCTCAAGAATTAGGCGGAGAGTGGAACTGGAGGTATCTAAGTCCTAGGTTTCAACAAAAGGAAAAGCGTGGAGATCTCTCTGCTTATATGCGGAAGGTTAAAAAATAATAATAAATTTATGCTTAAAAGAATAATAATATTGCGAATTTGGTACAACAATGACACATTTGCAAGTCTTGATATATTGAAGGAGAAGTAATCTAAGTTAAACAGTCTTTTCGTACACATTTATATGCATATTTAATTTCTTTTTTTATAAAAACCGCCTTCATTATTATACTAAATGGAAAAAAATAGATGAATCGCGATATTGAAATTGAAAACGCTATCATATAAAAACTTTGATTCTTAAAGTTAGGAAAGTGATAAGAGGAAACTTTTCTTTATCTAGGTTATAAAGATAATACATTTTCTTTTGGTGTTTTTCATCGGATAACGACTTTTAACAAGGTTCAACAGGGTCTTACTGTATTTTTAAAAAATATACTCATATAAAAAAGTACTAATAAATATTTCATACGTTTTCTAAAAATATCTTTCTATTTTTATAAAAATAACAGTATAGAATGTTAAAAATAAGCGTTTTTCTACCTAAACAGGTGGAGAATGGCGATTATTCTTACAACATTTTCTTAAATACTTCAATAAATTAACAATTCCTGACTGTAGTTCCATTGTTACCACAGCAAGTGACTTCACCATCATTATCTATTGGAAAAAGAGAACAATGCCATAAGTTATACATTTATTAGATTTTTTGCGAGACACTTCTTCGTCTATCTTGAAATAGAAGGTTGTAAAAGTCAAAGTCATGATTCTACCATTACATTGGAAAAACACGTTTTTGTTCTAAAAGAGAAGTGAAAAAAGTTGGGAGGCCTATTTCTTTTTAAGTTAAAAGCATTACAATTATTTTGATGGAGCTGACTTGAAAATTTCATCTATGAAATGTATTTGACCAGTCGTCATGTTTTAGGACTATTTTTTTTTAGCTTTAGAGAGAATCTATTTTTAAGAAAATCATTTCCCCATGGATTGCAAAATTAACAAGAAATTGTATGTTAAGTGGCAAAGCCAAGTCAACGCCTCGATTTGTCTTGTTACAGAGTGAGGAAATGAAAGTAATTCTTTCCCCAGAATAAATAAAGTAAATATCGCTTAAATTCACAGCGTTGGGTTCCAACACCCAACATGCAATATCTCTAACATGACTGAAAATTAAAGAAAAGAGTGTCTGAACATTAAATTCTCCATCGTCCTCTATATAAATTTATATAGGTTTTTAAAATAAAAAATGCACAAGAATTCACAGACGTCCATTCGTCTTTTCAAAGTCAATATCGTTCAGGTTACGTGAGGTCAGACAGAGGTAAATTTGATTGGAGTATTCTCCTACAAATCTAATCTAGACATTTTGATAGATGAAATATATGGGAGATTCGATTTTATTAACGTCAAGCGAGAAATGAGACATTTGAAACGTGTAATTTTAGAGGATTTTTTTTTTTGTGCCATCAATGAAAATTGTAGAGATGATTTTGGTATTTATTTTGGTAAATATTTATAGTATTAAAAGATATGTAAAAATATAAATTGCTAAAAATAAAGACATCAGCATAATAGCTTCACGAATGTCCACGTTGCAGGGTAGAAAGAACCTAGTGTTGAGACAATCCATTCTCCGTTATTATAATTTCGTTCCCCATTTTCCACTAAATTCTGAAGGGATTGCATGTTGAGTGGCAGAATTCAAAGCCGCGCTTTGCCTCGTAACCAAAGCGAGGAAATAAAAATTTTAAATATTTTATTTCCTTGTATGGGGATCGACCCTACAATCTGTCGTTTCTACAGTCGCAGACTGATACTCCTACACCACGACTAGCTTCACTCATCACCTCATAAACTTCCTCATCTTTACATAAACATTAACACTACTTAATAACCTCCAAACTCTAACACAAAATGAACACAAAAATAAGATTTTTTAGACAAAAGATTTAAAAGGGAAACACAAAAACACGACTTAAGTTTAATTACTCAGTGTGAATCTCATGGATTAATTAAAGGGATAATTAGAGGACCTCCACAAACAAAGAGAACGTCGGTACTTTACACGTGTGGACGAAAATTGTTGGTAATTACAGCTTATGTAGGTATGTAAAAGCTTAAATTATGTAATAATTAGGATTATTTTTATTAATAACAGTATCGGGCTGTATAACGGTAGTGGGTTTGAGTCCCATTAGGTATAATGAACGTTGTATACCGCCACTCGACTCGAGCAAATGGGCAGAGAAATTGGGCATAAAGAAGGGAACGGGAAGGGCTAGGAGTGTCGTGATACTCCCTCTACCTACCCTGCTATATGCAAAGTAGAAAAAGAAGTTAAAATAAGACTTTATTTTATAGCCACATTGCATTTCAGTTTTGACTGATCGTCTATATCGATATTAATATTTGCACTACGTGAAAATCGAACCTACGAATTTAGGCAGCACCAAAGACAACGTCTTTTTCAACATATATAGTATACATATACGACATATAATATATTAGTATATGAACAAGAGTTCAACGTCTGGTGTACGTAAAACTTGGCACGCGGACGGCTTGTGTCATAGAGACAGACTATTTGTTAAAGCAAGAAAACTACTGTGTAAAATATTGTAGCTACCTTTTCTTACAGAATTAATTTAATATAGTACAAGTATTTTTTTTATAACTAATGTAAATAAAACTAAAATTTCTATCTGTGAATACAAAAGAGCAAACAAACATTTTTACAATTATTGTCGCTATTTTTCCGGGCTTACCTCCAGGACAGCTGAACCGATTATTATGAGACTTTCACTGAAAGATAGAGGGGGTTATGGAGCAACTTATAGGCTATTATTTATCCCGAAATTCTCACATGAACGGAATTTACGTAGAAAAAATCTATACATTTCATTCATTTTCCTCATTTTTTACAAAGATATATAAAAATAAACTTTATATCTTTGGAACGTGCAAAATACAGTAAATTCCGCTTATACATAAGCCCTTTGTTCCCTAAGAGGTACAAGAATATTCGAAACTATCCATATTTATATAATTTCACATCGACAATGATTTTATAAACTGTTATAGATTTTATAAAGAATAAATATATAATTAAAAACTAAATAATATTTTTTTATTTACTACAAAGTTTTTTATTTTATTTTCTTTGCTCTGATTAAACGCCACTCGACGCTGACCACGGAGCCTTAGATAAAAACTAGTTCACTATAAATCCTACAATATAAGTTTAACTTATACAAAGGCAAAGTGAACTTAGGAACACTCTATTCCCATTACGACATTTCCGTTACCCAGTTTCCACCGAATTCTGGTAGCACTACATGTAGAGTGGCGTAACTTAACGCAGCGCCTAATTACCAGAGCGAGTAAATGAAAAAAATAATTGTTTTTAAAACTATTCCACCATAAATCGTAAACAAAAAATTAGAAAACAGATACAAAAAAAAATAATCAAAACGAATATAAATTCATATTCATTCCACGTCCACTATATATCGATTTACTACGCAAATATGTACTCAGATAACAATGCCCAACAAAGCTGTGTAGGGCTTCAATAAACATTCAATGCTACCTCTCAAACTTCACTAGCAGACCTCTTAAAGTTGTTTACGTTTATACATTTTAATTTGTAATCAGCTTCACGCTGTATCCCGCACACAGCGGGGTAGGCAGAGAGAATCTAGTGTTAAGGCACTTCGTTTACGCCTAATTATTCGTGGCATTAAGTGTTAAGTGGCTCTCTGCACGCAATGCCTCAATTCGGCAAAAAGGTGGGACCGGAAGTGTATTAATTTGAACGGAGTCTTTTTATACTAGGTTCCCAAGTTCCCTGTGCTTTTCCCCCAAACAGCAACACGTTTTTTCCTGTATAGCAGGGATGGCAGAAAAAACATAGCGTTTGTGCTCTGTATCCCATTTTTCGCTCATATTTGAATATGTTATAAAATATGTGTTATTTAAACTACACAAAGAATAATATAATTTCGACGTTCTTTATACTGTACAGTGAACATTTTTTTATATCATTTAATATATTCTACATTTTTATGATCTCTCTAGAGTGGAGGATCGAGACGTTCCCTAAATTCGAGCTCACATTTTTACATTAAAAAAGTAATAAAAAATGGTAGAAAGTATGAATACCTAACAATAATTTCACCACGTAGGTATATTTCTGTACGAGGTGTTCGTAGATTTGATTAATTATTTTATTTTCCTATTGACTAATATGTTTTCCTAATTAACATTATTTCCAATTTAAACAAATACAAAAAAGAACAAAACAAATGAAACTTACCCGTTTTAGTATTCTCTCGGTTCTCTTGAGTGTCTTTCTCCTCCTTAGTGGACTTCGCCTCTGAACTTGTATTGCAACCCATTTTGACACTTAACACTAACTATTCTTAATATGTAAATCTTAATAAAGCTACCGATTTTCTAAGTCACCTCACTAGCTTCGGCACGTCACTATAACATAATTGTTATAAAATATCCTAATGTACCTGTAACAAGAAGAAAATATTTAAAAAAATCAAAAGTCATATATGAAAGAAAATGTTTATAACACAAAAATTCTAACAACCGCAATATTATTTTATTAATTAGATTTTATTATTAGATATACTAATGATCCGCCCGCGGCTTTGCCTCTTCTGTTACAAGTTGTTATAAGTCATTTCACTCTAAAGAGTCATGTAAATTCATTCAGTAATTATTGCGGGAAAGAGGAACAGACATTCATTCAGGCGAATTTCAAGTTAACGGAAAAGCGAAAATTTTTTTTAAGGTTCCCTACTTAAAGGGAACAACGGGACCCTAGTACTGAAACTCCTTTGTTCGTCTGTCTGTCTGTCCTACTTGCGAAAATGAAAATATTAAATATTTCATTTCCTCGAGTAGGAATCGAACCCACAATCTGTCGCCCTACTCGTTAACTACCCTCGAAGTTTACAAATAACATGTAAAAACATATAACTAACCAAAAACAAAGATCACCAGAACAACCTGGTCATCCCAGTCCCAGAGCATATTCTATTCAAAATATTCGCTGGAAATTGTATGGAGGGTTACGTTAGGGCAGACAATACGATATTAATCTCTAATTGAGAGCGAAGGGCGTGAAATAGGGGCTAGGGTAGGGGTGACTTGCTATGGAAATTGGTTAAGCAACTGTGGTTGAACTATGTATACGAGTATATGGATGGGTGGGCGATTTTCATTTTAAATTTATTTTTAATTATTTAAAAAAAACCTAATTATAATAAACTTAATTATTAATTATAATAATTTATTCAATTGGAATTAGAATCCACAACCACCTCGTTTACAATTAGAAGTAGAAAGATTAAAGATTACTTTATAATATTTATATTTGAATATATATTTGAACGTCACATTTCAGCGTTCTACGCCACGTAATTTCAACTGTACGATGTCTGTCTGTTACTGAGTAACGGAAGAATTTTATATATTTTTTTTTTCATTCACCTAATGCTGCTTATGAACAGCATTATATGCATATGCTATGGCATATACGAAAAAATAATTAAAAAAAACCAACTGGTCACGTATGAAAGGGCTTAAAACTTTGACAATTAAAGCTCGCTCCAAGCAAAAGTGCGGACGTAAAAAATAACAAGCGAAAACTGTCAGACAGACCGATTTATACTGAGTTCGGAGATAATTTAAACACCCCTTGTGTTTCTTTTTCTATCTGTATAATTAATCATTCTATATACATATGTATTTTATATTTTCTTTTTTCGCTCTGGTGCCGAGGCAAAGCGCGGCGTTGAGTTCCGCCTCAACGTAATGCCTCCAGAATACAGTGGAATGTGGGGAACGGAGTGTTTTAACACTGAGTTCCCTCTGTCTACCCTGCTGTGTGCATGATACAGCGTGAAGCGGAACTGAAGTTGAAGCTTTAATTTTCACAAAATATATAAATTTTACAATGTCAAATAGAAAGAATAATTAAAGAATATTTTTTATTACATTATACAGTTGAACTATTAATAATAATTAAACCTAAGAGAGTATTAATGTACACGTAACGTAAAATCAAGGTGCCTTTAACAATGCCTAACGTAACCTATACACTATAGTAATTTAGTTCTCGAAATAGCAAGCCGAGATTCGAGTCCCGCAGGGGGCGCCCTTACAATCGTCGACTTCTTCACAGGCAGCCACATAGAGCTTGCATCTTCCTTCCTTCCCCTCCCCCCCCCCTCTCCCCCCGGTGCTGCCAAGAGATATACCGTTTTGAGTAGCGGAACTCAAGTTCACGCTTTTCCTCGTTACCAAAGCGAGAAAATAAAAATAATAAACAATTCATTCCCCGAGGAATTGAACCCACAACCGTTGAGTTTACACTCACACTTTTACACCACCGAGCTACAAAGGCGTTAATTTTTTAACTAATATTTTAAACATCAATTAAAACAAAAATATTTCCCATACAATTATAAGGGCAGACTAAATTTAATATAAAACTTATCTAGTCAAGAACAAAGGGCCAGACGCTGTTTTTATTTCACATGTCTCGTTTGAATCGATCCTACTAGAATAGCTTTACATGGCTGTGGATTGTGGAGGCAGTTCACACCATAGTGGAAAGTAATGTATATTATATTTATTTATATATAGGTAAAATTATCTATTTTCATATGTAAAAATTGAGGTCCAAGGTTCCAGTTCCCGATTGATGCAAAATTTATAGGACTGGTTTTTTTATATGGCTTCATGATGTGGCAAGCCAGAGGCAATCTAGTGTTAAGAGAAACTGTTCTGTACTCTCTGCCCAATTTTAGAAAATTTACGTCTTCAATAGCGGAACTTAACGCCGCGCTTTATCTTGGAATTTGAATCAACAATCGTTCTCTTTACAATCAGGTTATGCTGCTTCCTGATCGGTTGCTTGCTGATCGGTTTCCTCCATTGGTGTCATAAAAAAAGGAACGCTATATTTAAAGAGAGTAAATTCTGTTCACATGTATATTATATCTAAATCATATATTCACAGCTTAAAGCTATAATAAACAGTATATTATATACAAAAAATATAACAAAATGAAAATTATCCAAAGTTCAATGACCTAGACAGACAGTCAACACATTTGGCAGGACGTACGAACAGACAAGCCAAAATTATTCCATAATAGTCTCTTGCACTCCATTCCATTAATACACTTTATTATATTGCTAGCTAGTGTTCTTCTCGTGGAAAACACTTGCTTTAATTAAATTGCCATTTATTATTCCCAATTTCCCGCTCTGATAACAGATAATTTGCGTCGTTGAGTTACGTCACTTAAAATATATCTTGAAGATCAGAAGGAAAGTAGAAAATAGAGTATCTTAACACTAGGTTTCTATGCTANAGAGGCTGTCTGTCTGTGAACAATAGTTAACTAGATTTAATTATTATTATGAAGAAATAAGGTAATACGTTGTAAAGCCTACGTAGTGCAGGGACCCAAGCGTGCGACTGTAGTCGCGACGGTTGCGGGTTCGATTTCTACTCAGGAAAATAAAAGATTTAATAATTTCTTTTGCTCGCTCTGGTAACAAGACGTTGGAGCGTAGAGCGTGGCGTTGAATTCCGCCACAATTCCGCAATATCTTAAGAATTAGGCGGAGAGTGGAACTGGAGGTATCTAAGTCCTAGGTTTCAACAAAAGGAAAAGCGTGGAGATCTCTCTGCTTATATGCGGAAGGTTAAAAAATAATAATAAATTTATGCTTAAAAGAATAATAATATTGCGAATTTGGTACAACAATGACACATTTGCAAGTTTTGATATATTGCAGGAGAAGCAATCTACGTTAAACAGTCTTTTCGCATATATTGATAGGCATATCTAATACCTTTTTAAAAAAAACCGCCTTCATTATTACACTAAATGTAAAAAAAATAGATGAATCGCGATATTGAAATTGAAAATGCTATAACATAAAAACTTTGATTCTTAAAGTTAGGAAAGTGATAAGAGAAAACTTTTCTTTATCTAGCTTATAAAGATGATATATTTTCTTTTGATGTTTTTCATCGGATAACGACTTTTAAGAAAGTTCAACAGGGTCTTATTATATTTTTAAAAACTATACCCATATAAAAAAATACTAATAAACATTTCATACGTTTTCTAAAAATATTTTTTCTATTTTTATAAAAATAACAGTATAGAATATTAAAAATACACGTTTTTCTACCTAAACAGGTGGAGAATGGCGGTTATATCATATTTTAGTAAATATTTATGCTTCTTACAACATTTTCTTAAATACTTCATTAAATGAACAATTCCTGACTGTCGTTCCATTGTTACCACTGTTCTACCATCATTATCTATAGGAAAAAGAGAACAAAGCCACAAAATAAACATATATTCGATTTTTTGAGAGACACTTCTTCGTCTATCTTGAAATACAAGGTTGTAAAAGTCAAAGTCATGATTCTACCATTACTTTGGAAAAACACGTTTTTGTTCTAAAAGAGAAGTGAAAAAAGTTGGGAGGCCTATTTCTTTTTAAAGTTAAAAGCATTACAATTATTTTGATGGAGCTGACTTGAAAATTTCATCTAAGAAATGTATTTGGCCAGTCGTCATGTTTTAGGACTAATTTTTTTTTAGCTTTAGAAAGAATCTATTTCTAAGAAAATCACGGATTCAGTTCCCCACGGATCGCCCAATTGGCAAGAAATTGTTTGAATGGCAATACTGAACGCCTCGATTTGTCTTGTTACAGAGTGAGGAAATATAAGTAATTCTCCCTAGAATAGGAATCGAACTCACGACCATCCCGTTTACCTTCAGACGCGATTCCGTTGCGCCAATTGATAATATATAACGCTGCGTCGAATTCCGCCACGCAAATAAAATATCGCTTAAATTCACAGCGTTGGGTTCCAACACCCAACATGCAGTATCTCTAACATGACTGAAAATTAAAGAAAAGAGTGTCTGAACATTAAATTCTCCATTCTCCTCTATATAAATGTATTTAAATTCTTAAAATAAAATAATGCACAAGAATTCACAGACGTCCATTCGTCTTTTCAAAGTCAATACAGTTCAGGTTACGTGAGGTCAGACAGAGGTAAATTTGATTGGAGTATTCTCCTACAAATCTAATCTAGACATTTTGATAGATGAAATATATTGGGGCGATTCGATTTTCTTGACGTCAAGCGAGATATGAGACATTTGAAACGTGTAATTTTAGACGATTTTTTTTAGAAATGATTGTGGTATTTATTTATAGTATTAAAAGATATGTAAAAATATAAATTGCTAAAAATAAAGACATCAGCATAATAGCTTCACGCTTTGTCCACGTTGCAGGGTAGAAAGAACCTAGTGTTAAGACAATCCATTCTCCGTTATTATAATTTCGTTCCCCATTTTCTACTAAATTCCGAAAGGATTGCATGTTGAGTGGCAGAATTCAAAGCCGCGCTTTGCCTCGTAACCAAAGCGAGGAAATAAAAATTTTAAATATTTTATTTCCTTGTATGGGGATCGACCCTACAACCTGTCGATTCTACAGTCGCAGACTGATACTCCTACACCACGACTAGCTTCACTCATCACCTCATATCTTCACATAAACATTAACACTACTTAATGAAAAACCTCCAAACTCTAACACAAAATGAACACAAAAATAAGATTTTTTAGACAAAAGAAGATTTAAAAGGGAAACACAGAAACACGACTTAAGTTTAATTACTCAGTGTGAATCTCATGGATTAATTAAAGGGATAATTAGAGGACCTCCACAAACAAAGAGAACGTCGGTACTTTACACGTGTGTACGTAAATTGTTGGTAATTACAGCTTATGTAGGTATGTAAAAGCTTAAATTATGTAATATATATTTTTTTTTTAATAACAGGTTCGATCCCCATTAGGTACAATGAACGTTGAATTCCGCCATTCGACTCGAGCAAATGGGCAGAGAAATTGGGCATAAAGAAGGGAACGGGAAGGGGAAACTAGGAGTGTCGTGATACTCCCTCTATCTACCCTGCTATATGCAAACTAGAAAAAGAAGCCAAAATAAGACTTTATTTTATAGCCACATTGCATTTCAGTTTTGACTGATCGTCTATATCGATATTAATATTTGCACTACGTGAAAATCGAACCTATGACCTTAGACAGAGCCAAATACAACGTCTTTTTCAACATATATAGTAAACATATACGACATATAATATATTAGTATATGAACAAGAGTTCAACGTCTGGTGTACGTAAAACTTGGCACGCGGACGGCTTGTGTCATAGAGACAGACTATTTGTTAAAGCAAGAAAACTACTGTGTAAAATATTGTAGCTACCTTTTCTTACAAAAATAATTTAATATAGTACAAGTATTTTTTTTATAACTTATGTAAATAAAATTAAAATTTCTATCTGTAAACCGTACTTTTCAAGTGCATACATACAAACGTAAACAAACATTTTTACAATTATTGTCTCTGTTTTTACGGACTTATCTCCAGAACAGCTGAAAAAAATACTATGAGACTTTCACTGAAAAATAGAGGGGGTTATGGAACAACTTATAGACTATTATTCATCCCGAAATTCCCACATGAACGGAATTTACGGAGAAATAATCTATTCATTCGCTCATTTTCCTCATTTTTTACAAAGATATATAAAAGTAAACTTTATATCTTTGTAACGTGCAGAATACAGTAAATTCCGCTTATATATAAGCCCTTTATTCCTTAAGAAGTACAAGAATATTCAGAACTATCCATATTTATATAATTTCACATCGACAATGATTTTATTAATTGTAATACATTTTATAAGAAATAAATATATAATTAAAAACTAAAAACAATATTTTTTATTTACTACAAGGTTTTTTTATTTTAATTTCTTTGCTCTGATTAAACGCCACTCGACGCTGACCACGGAGCCTTAGATAAAAACTAGTTCACTATAAATCCTACAATATAAATTTAACTTATACAAAGGCAAAGTGAACTTAGGAACACTCTATCCCCATTAAGACATTTCCATTACCCAGTTTCCACCGAATTCTGGTAGCACTACATGTAGAGTGGCGTAACCTAACGCAGCGCCTAATTACCAGAGCGAGTAAATGAAAAAAATAATTGTTTTTAAAAAAAACTATTCCAGCATAAATCCTAAACAAAAAATTAGAAAACAGATACAAAAAAAAATAATCAAAACGAATATAAATTGATATTCATTCCACGTCCACTATATATCGATTTACTACGCAAATGTGTACTCAGATAACAATGCCCAACAAAGCTGTGTAGGGCTTCAATAAACATTCAATGCTACCTCTCAAACTTCACTGGCAGACCTCTTAAAGTTGTTTACGTTTATACATTTTAATTTGTAATCAGCTTCACGCTGTATCCCGCACACAGCGGGGTAGGCAGAGAGAATCTAGTGTTAAGGCACTTCGTTTACGCCTAATTATTCGAGGCATTAAGTGTTAAGTGGCTCTCATCACGCAATGCCTCAATTCGGCAAAAAGGTGGGACCGGAAGTGTATTAATTTGAACGGAGTCTTTTTATACTAGGTTCCCAAGTTCCCTGTGCTTTTCCCCCAAACAGCAACACGTTTTTTCCTGTATAGCAGGGATGGCAGAAAAAACATAGCGTTTGTGCTCTGTATCCCATTTTTCGCTCATATTTGAATATGTTATAAAATATGTGTTATTTAAACTACACAAAGAATAATATAATTTCGACGTTCTTTATACTGTACAGTGAACATTTTTTTATATCATTTAATATATTCTACATTTTTATGATCTCTCTAGAGTGGAGGATCGAGACGTTCCCTAAATTCGAGCTCACATTTTTACATTAAAAAAGTAATAAAAAATGGTAGAAAGTATGAATACCTAACAATAATTTCACCACGTAGGTATATTTCTGTACGAGGTGTTCGTAGATTTGATTAATTATTTTATTTTCCTATTGACTAATATGTTTTCCTAATTAACATTATTTCCAATTTAAACAAATAGAAAAAGAGTAAAACAAATGAATCTTACCCGTTTTAGTATTCTCATGGTTCTCTTGAGTGTCTTTCTCCTCCTTAGTGGACTTCGCTTCTGAACTTGTATTGCAACCCATTTTGACACTTAACACTAACTATTCTTAATATGTAAATTTTAATAGAACTACCGATTTTCTAAGTCACCTCACTAGCTTCGGCACGTCACTATAACATAATTGTTATAAAATATCCTAATGTACCTGTAACAAGAAGAAAATATTTTAAAAAATTAAGGTTTTCTACTCAAAGGGTACATCAGGACCCTATAGCTAAAACTCCATTGCTGGTCTGTCTGTCTTACTAGCAGAAATTAAAATATTAAATATTTCATTACCTCAAGTAGGAATCGAACCCCCAACCTGACGCGCCGCACCTCTACACTACCTAACTACCCTCGAAGTTTACAAATAACATACTAAAACATATAACTAACCAAAATCAACGATCACCAGAACAAACTGGTCATCCCATTCCAGAGCATATTCTATTCAAAATATTCGCTGGAAATTGTATTAAAGTGTATTACGTTAGGGCAGACAATACGATATTAATCTCTAATTGAGAGCGAAGGGCGTGAAATAGGGGCTAGGGTAGGGGTGACTTGCTATGGAAATTGGTTAAGCAACTGTGGTTGAACTATGTATATGGATGGGTGGGCGATTTTCATTTTAATTTCAGTTTTATTTATTTAAAAAAATATATATTTTAATTAAATTTAAAACTATTTGTATGCAATGTTTATTTTATTATTATTGTTGAATTAATTTCATTGGAATTGGAATTCACAACCACCGCGTTTACAATTAGAAGCTGTCCATTGCGCCTTAATGGTCTCGTAATTACTTTATAATATTTATATTTGAATATATATTTGAACGCCATATTTCAGCGTTCTACGCCACGTAATTTCAGCTGTGCGTTGTCTGTCCGTTACTGAGTAACGGAAGAATTTTATATATATATTTTTTCATTCACCTAATGCTGCTTTTGAACAGCATTATATGCATATGCTATGGCATATACGCAAAAATAATACAAAAAAAACCAACTGGTCACGTATGAAAGGGCTTAAAACTTTGACAATTAAAGCTCGCTCCAAGCAAAAGTGCGGGCGTAAAAAATAACAAGCGAAAACTGTCAGACAGACCGATTTATACTGAGTTCGGAGATAATTTAAACACCCCTTGTGTTTCTTTTTCTATCTGTATAATTAATCATTCTATATACATATGTATTTTTATTTTTCGCTCTTGCTTAGCCAAAGCAAAGCGCGGCGTTGAATTCCGCCACGCAACGTAATAACTCCAGAATACGGTGGAATGTGGGGAACGGAGGGTCTTAACACTAGGTTCCCTCTGTGTACCCTGCTGTGTGTTGAAGCTTTAATTTTCATAAAATATATAAATTTTACAATGTCAAATTGAAAAAATAATTAAAGAATATTTTTTGTTACATTATACAGTTGAACTATTAATAATAATTAAACCTAAGAGAGTATTAATGTACACGTAACGTAAAATCAAGGTGACTTTAACAATGCCTAACCTAACCTATACACGATAGTAATTTAGTTCACGAAATAGCAAGCCGAGATTCGAGTTCCTCAGGGGGCGCCCTTACAGTCGTCGACTTCCTCACAGGCAGCCACATAGTGCTTGCATCTTCCTTCCTTCCTTCCCCTCCCCCCCCCCACTCTCCCCCCGGTGCTGCCAAGAGATATACCGTTTTGAGAAGCGGAACTCAAGTTCACGCTCTTCCTCGTTACCAAAGCGAGAAAATGAAAATAATAAACAATTTATTCCCCGAGGAATTGAACCCACAACCGTTGAGTTTACAGTCACACTTTTACACCACCGAGCCCAATTCGATTAACTTATAATTGTAATTATCCTATTAATACAATTAAAACAAAAAATATTTCCCATACAATTATAAGGGCAGACTAAAGTTAATATAAAACTTATCTAGTTAAGAACAAAGGGCCAGACGCTGTTTTTATTTCACATGTCTCGTTTGAATCGATCCTACTAGAATAGCTTTACATGGCTGTGGATTGTGGAGGCAGTGCACACCATAGTGGGAACTAATGAATATTATATTTATTTATATATAGGCAAAATTACATATTTTCATATGTAAAAATTGAGGTCCAAGGTTCTAGTTCCCGACTGATGCAAAACTTATTGGACTGGCTTTGTTTATATGGCTTCATGATATGGCAAGCCAGAGGCAACCTAGTGTTAAGAGAATCTGTTCTGTACTTTCTGCCTAATTTTAGAGATATTACGTCTTGAATAACGAAACTTAACGCCGCTCTTTATCTTGGAATTTGAATCAACAATCGTTCTCTTTACAATCAGGCTATGCTGCTGCGCCTCATATACGATTGGTTTCCTCCATTAGTGTCATAAAAGAAGGAACGCTATATTTAAAGAGAGTAAATTCTGTTCACATGTATATTATATCTAAATCATATTTTCACAGCTTCTAGCTATAATAAACAGTATGTATATTCATAAAATATAACAAAATTAAAATTATCCAAAGTTCAATGACCTAGACAGACACACAACACATTTGGCAGGACGTACGAACAGACAAGCCAAAATTATTCCATAATAGTCTCTTGCACTCCATTCCATTAATACACTTTATTATATTGCTAGCTAGTGTTCTTCTCGTGGAAAACACTTGCTTTAATTAAATTGCCATTTATTATTCCCAATTTCCCGCTCTGATAACAGATAATTTGCGTCGTTGAGTTACGTCACTTAAAATATATCTTGAAGATCAGAAGGAAAGTAGAAAATAGAGTATCTTAACACTAGGTTTCTATGCTATAATTATCTTTTCTTTAATAAAGTATAGTGTAGTGAAAACCGCATTAAAATCAGACAGTCCTAAGCGTATATCAGTCGAAAGTATATTTGATTTATACAATTTGAAGATAAATTTTTTTANTGCGCCTCATATACGATTGGTTTCCTCCATTAGTGTCATAAAAGAAGGAACGCTATATTTAAAGAGAGTAAATTCTGTTCACATGTATATTATATCTAAATCATATTTTCACAGCTTCTAGCTATAATAAACAGTATGTATATTCATAAAATATAACAAAATTAAAATTATCCAAAGTTCAATGACCTAGACAGACACACAACACATTTGGCAGGACGTACGAACAGACAAGCCAAAATTATTCCATAATAGTCTCTTGCACTCCATTCCATTAATACACTTTATTATATTGCTAGCTAGTGTTCTTCCTCCGGAAAACACTATCTTTAATTAAATAGCCGTTTATTATTCACAATTTCCCGCTTTGGTAACAAGATAATTTGCGTCGTTGAGTTACGTCACTTAAAACATAATATCTTGAACATCAGAAGGAAAGTAGATAATAGAGTGTCTTAATACTAGGTTTCTATGCTATAATCATTCCTTCTTGAATCACTCTGTCTATTAGTGAAAACCGCATTAAAATCAGTCAGTCCTAAACGTACATCAGTCGAAAATATATTTCATTTATACTATTTGAAGATTAACATTTTTATAGTATTTTACTTAGTCAAACATGGTGGTACTAATATTGATTAGCAGAATAATTCTGGAGCTATTTCTAGGTAGACTAGTCACGAAATGTCTTAAAGTATGAAATTTAATATCATATAGATGTAAATTAATATCAAATTTAATACTTTTTTTATCTATTGGTTTTATCATATTACGTTAATAAGGAATAATGGTAAACAGAGGAAACAGTGTTAAGACAGTTCGGTGGTTTAGAGAATTTGGTGATCCCCCCCTACGTACCGCGTTGAGCAGCAGTACGCGCTTTGCCTCGTTACCAGGGCGAGAAAATGAAAATATTAAATATTTCATTTCCCCGAATGGGAATCGAAACCAAAACCTTCGCGTTTACAGCTACGCTAGTACTCCTGCATCAGGTCTAAATATATATAAAATAAATCTAAAACCCAGACCTTCGCCTGGCACGGCAGCACCGCCAGACGGTATTCATTTAACCTTAAGTAATTGCCTCTGAGTAACACAAGTACTCCAGCTTACCCCCAGTACAGTTTCAGTACAAAACATAAAATGATAAACTGTAAAACAGTCTCGTGGCAGTATCGACTAAACTTGCCTGCGTGCGACCTTTGCTATTACCTAACTAAACTAGTGAAAAATAAGTGTAATTTAATTATGATTTAAAGATTAGTTGGGCTTTTTAAAATAAAGAAATAATAGCGGCGTGCTTTTGACGTGTTTAAACATGTTCAAATTTTGATATTTTTTTAATTTTTAATAACCTTAAATATATGGTGTGGCTTTAACATGATATTTGGGGGTTCGATCCCCATTCGAGGAAGTGAAATATTTATTTACGTCTTAACACTAGGTTCCCTCTGCCTATCCTGCTGTGTGCGGGATACAGCGTGAAGCTGTTTTTTTTTCTTAAATATAGAACTTTATAAATTCAAGTACACCAATACTTTAAGCAATCTGACATTACATTTAATACAATATTCATTTTACTTTAAGGAAAATGGTTGTACAAAGACGGGGCGAGACGAAGGCACAATAGGGTGAAGCAAAGTGCATCCTCTAATGAAAATAACAACGGAAATATATTGTAAGATGAATATCAATTTAAATCATTTAAAAAAAACATACTTTTTTTATTAAACGATTATTTTTATCAAAATTTAAGTTAAGATTTAAGAAAAAAAAACAGCTTCACGCTGTATCCCGCACACAGAAGAGTAGATAGAGGGAACCTAGTGTTAAAACACCCCTTTTGCCGTTTTCTTCCGAATTATGGAGGCATTGCGTGTTGAGTGACAGAACTCGACGCCGCGCTTTACCGCTGGAAATATAAACGTAAATAAATATTTCACTTCCTCGAGTGGGGATCGAACCCACAACCGTCGCGTTACAGTCACACCCCTGTACCACTGCGCCAGGGCGGACTTTTAAGAAAAAAAATATTAAAAAAAAATTTCAAGTTATAACCGAATCTTTATATTATGAACTTAATTCTATTATAACTCCAGACTTTAGTTTGAGATATGGATATTGTTACTGACTGCATCTACAGACGTGCCATTAGATCTTAAGTACTTAAGCCAAATTGCATAGCTGATGCTGGCTGCAAGAATATGTTAATTAAAATCTTCGCTTCTTCGAATTTTATATATTAGAACTAGCTTTTACTTGCGAATTTTTAAACTCTTCTCACCTTAAAATATGTATTCGACGTATAATATAGTGTTTTTAAATTGATTAACTTAACTGCTTTTATTTATTGCTTATTAATAGATTAAATTTTTTATAGGTAAATATTAAAATAAGTTAATAATAATTTGAACAATCGACACCAACCAGTTTCCCAAACGACGACCGATCCGCACATCCAAATATTCCTAATAATATATATACTCTACTAATATATAATTTAATTTAGACAAAAATAATGAAAAAAGTAACTAGCGCACGTATTTAAACATACAAATACATAACAAAAAGCACTAGACGTATAAAAACAAAGTTGAAACGTATGAACTTTGCTCGGAACCACTGCAAGCTCTATGATACTTAAAATTGAATACAGTACTACTCTTTGTGAGAGACCAAATATGAAATTTAATGTGTTTGTTTGTTTGTGTTGTTTTCTAATATTTTCAGAATATAGAGTTATTAGAGAGAGAGAGAGAGAGAGGGGGGCTCAAGAGTGTGACTGTAACGTGACGATTGTAGGTTCTATTTCCACTCGGGGGAATGAATTATTAATATTATGGTTTCTTCGCTCGCACGTAATGCCTCGAAAATTCGGGCGAAAATGTCTCCCACATCTGCCACATAGCAGGGCAGAGAGAATTTGGAAACCTAGTGTTAAGACTCTCCTTTAACCTTTTCTATTAAGACACTATTCCCGACTTTCCGCCGAATTCTTTTGAGTTGAGTGGAGAAATTCGACGCCGCGCTTTGTCTGGCCACCAGAGCAGACAAACGAAAAATATTCGAATATAATCGATTTGAACCCAAAGCCTTGGCGTTTAGAGCCGCACTCTTGTGCTCCNAAAATAAGTTATTAATAATTTGAACAATCGACACCAACCAGTTTCCCAAACGACGACCGACTCGCACATCGAAATATTCCTAATAATATATATACTCTACTAATATATAATTTAATTTAGACAAAAATAATAAAAAAGTAACTAACGCTCGTATTTAAACATACAAATACATAACAAAAAGCACTAGACGTATCAAAAACAAAGTTGAAACGTATGAACTTTGCTCGGAACCACTGCAAGCTCTATGATACTTAAAATTGAATACAGTACTACTCTTTGTGAGAGACCAAATATGAAATTTAATGTGTTGTTTGTGTTGTTTTCTAATATTTTCTACTGAAAATAGAAATTATGAATTCCTACTAGAATACATAATTTTTAAGGCCTGTGTGACTGTAACGTGACGATTGTAGGTTCTACTTTCACTCGGGGAAATTAATTATTAATATTATGGTTTCTTCGCTCGCACGTAATGCCTCGAAAATTCGGGCGAAAATGTCTCCCACATCCCACACATAGCAGGGCAGGGAGAACTTGGAAACCTAGTGTTAAGACTCTCCTTTCTCATTAAGACACTGTTCCCGACTTTCCGCCGAATTCTTTTGAGTTGAGTGGAGAAATTCGACGCCGCGCTTTGCATGGCCACCAGAGCAGAGAAACGAAAATATTCGAATATAATCGATTTGAACCCAAAGCCTTGGCGTTTAGAGCCGCACGCTTGTGCCCCTGCGCCAGAACGGCCTAAAAAATAAAAATAGATATATTTTGCATAATTATAATCTCTTATTATAGAGTTAACATCAAAATAACTAACCTATTATCACCTTATTTATAGTCACATCTGAACATTTAAGTAATATAAGCTCTTAATTTTATGTAACGAACTGAGAACTTTAAATTGCATTTCCCATAAACTTCCTGATGTTTTATACCCGTACGAATGTTAGCGAAGTTTCTTGAAGTTTGTATAATATAAAAATCTTTTAACGACTTTCATTCGTTTTTTTATTTGCATAGAGTTTATCCAATAGTAATATTGTGAAATGGTTTAAAAAATAATATAAAAATACAATAAAAATAGACAACCGTCGTGGTTCAGGGTCTTGAGCATACGTTAGTAAATGCGACGGCGGTAGAAAATTCAGCGGAAAATCAGAAACGGAAGTATCTTAATGAGAACGGAGTGTCTTATCACTATTCTTCTAGTTCCTTCTTTCTACCCTGCGGGGTACACCGTGAAGCTATATAAGAAAATAATAAATATGATAATATTCTTTCTAATTTTGATATATGCATAAGCTGTTTTCTTGCTAACTGTTATTGTGATAACTTTTAATAGTGCCATAAATTTATAATAATAGGAGATTCGACATAAATGTTGAATGGACTAGTAATGGTGATATGTCCTTATATACCGCTAAACACCACTAGGAACCTTTTTTATAGGATCATCCTAATATCTTTAAACTGAAAGTTTAATGTGAAAATTCAGTATTTTCTTTTTCTTTCGGTAACAGCAGGATAGCAACAGAATAAAGGAATCTAGAAACAGACATTTTTGATACTATAACTTTCCATTTTCAGCTTTCCTTTCTATATATTACAAATATGTGCGTGGCGTAACTTAACGCCATGCTTTGTATCACCAGAACGAATAAATGAAATTAATCATTCCTCCGATTCGGATTCGAATCTGCGACCATCGCGTTTAAACTCACAAGTATGATGCCTAAAAGATTGTTATCATAGAAAACAAACCATTTATTAAGAATATTAATTAAAGTACGAACAAAGGTATTATCAATAATGATAGCGTGATAAGAGACTATTAGGAGATAGCAGAATATAGGATTTATTATATTTAAATAACCGCTCTATGTTTAGATATTCTTCAGTCACTTTTACACATTTTATTTTTGTATATTAATGTACTTGTCTATGTATAAATATTTTTTTTGTAATATTACGCATTTATTGCTGCACTCAATTTTTTGGCAACGTGGTGGAGTTACGTGTCGTAACTAAACTCCGGTTTTATCAAAATGATAAAATGAATTGCCTATATTTTAAAAATACATTCCTCCAAATCAAATTTGAAATTGCAACAACGTTTAATATGAGATTCTTGTTAATTTCAGTAGAATGTTATTTTTATATATTTTTTTTTCTGAATAGTGTCTCAAATTTGAGGGCAAAATGATAGTACAGAGTGTTTCGACACTAAGTTTTCTGTCCGCATATAGCGGTAAGAATAGCAAATAGCAAAATTTCCTTTACTAATCTTTTCCAGATTAAATAAAGCAAGCAAAACTGACTGGCAACGTATAGTTATTCTAAGTCCTAAGCTTATGCATTTAGTATGCATACACCGCTAAATGTGTAATCTCTTGTAAAGCCCCAGTTCGAGACGGGCAGCTTTCATGTGATGAAATATACATACGAGTATATATATACGAGTATATGTGTATACGTAGGTATTGTATGTACGTATATGTATACCGCCTACCCTGTAAAATTATTTAAGATTTAGGGTAGGGTAGCTAAAAATTTTAATAGTGCTCTAACTGATAGCGTAATCTATATATATAAAAGGACTTGTCCTCACTGACTGAGGTAAGATGCACGCACAGCCGTAACCGCTNTAAAACAGGCTGTACTCAAAATTAATAATATTTATATTTGAAAAAATTGGCTAAGTTAGAAGATTAATATACTATGTTTAAGAATACACTTTGAATAGGTAATGTAGTGGTATACATTTCTAACAAAAGAGCTTTTTCAAAACGTGTGGCAACTATCCGGGTTTTACCCTATTAAAACACAAACGAAACAATTAAAAAAAAGTCTGTTTGTCTTTCTTTCTGCGGGTTTTTCTGCTCTTTCGGGTAATCTACGGACAGCTGATTTTTATGGGACTTTCACTGAACGGACAAGACCGGGTTGTGGCATAGTATATAGGCTACCTTTTATTCCGGAATATCCTGAATGTCTCCGAATTTGTGCTCACATAAATATTAAAAATAATTAAACATTTATCTATTGACTTTGAAAATTTTCGTGAGCAAAATCAAATAAAATCTGAAAAGATTTAAATTACGATTTACTAAGTGCATTTCAGTATAGATAATCATACTAAAATCATCAATCTGTTTTCAATAAATACCCTAAAATAATATTAAATACATAAAATATTCGAATAAATAAATCAAACGGGCGAAGCCGCGCGGGGGCCGCTAGTAAATCTTATTCCAGTAAAACGTTACTTCTAAACTTTCTCTAAGGTCAGGCCATTAACTTTATCTGCCACAGAAAACTCAATTAAATACACGTGTAGCAAAAATGGCTCATTAAGCGTTGACATAAAAAGTTTGTAAGACTCGCTTAATTCTTCGTGGAACGAAGCTGTTTATTTATTTATGTATCTATCTTATTTTCCACTAGTTCTTGCCTGCGGCTTTGTCTGTGTGGTCAATTGTAAATAACAACACGCTACGTAATTTAACCCACTGTACTATACTGGTAGATGGTTAAATTAAAATCACTAACATAATATCATTATGTTAGTGATTTTAAACATGAGTTTTTTTTTATATAACTGGATTTTTTTTTAATTTAACCAAACTAACTCTTCAAATATAAATTCCGTCGTGGCGCAGCGGCACAAGGGTGTAACTATAACGCGACGGTTGTGGGCTCGATCCCCACTCGAGGAAGTGAAATATTTATTTACAATTATATTTCCATTTCTTCGCTCTGGTGTCGAGGCAAAGCGCGGCGTTGAGTTCTGCCACTCAACACGCAATGCCTCCAGAATTCGGCAAAAAGTGGGGAACGGAGTGTCTCAACAATAGGTTCCCTCTGCCTATCCTGTTGTGTGCGGGATACAGCGTGAAGCTGATTTTGATTTATTTCTTAATATTAAACGTGAAATACACACCTTACGAAGTAGGCCGCACAGAACGATAGTGATATCGTACCGCGTTTCGTTTCCGCCTATTTCCGGGCGATACGCGTTGGTTGCTTTTCAATATCACACTCATATGCATGCATTTTGAGCATTACATTTTTTAAGTTAAATATGTCAATATATGCAGAATAAAACTACTCTAAAAGAACGATATCTAACAAAAAAATTAAACACTGGTTTTTTCCATAGATTGGCATTGCCAAGAAATTACCTATAATTATGATATTTATAGAACGAAACGTTAAATAATACGGCTTATCATTACTTATGTCGTGTGTTTACAAACTTTCGCTAAATTTGAAGAAAGTGGGGCGAACTCCCATACAACTTGTAAGCAAGGTTTTCATATAAACTCCCTGAATCAGGAAAGTCTTTGATAAATATTTATGTCACGTTTCAAACAAGAAAGATAAAAAAAGTTGATTTTCGTAAACAGAAATGTAACCGTTGTGGCACGGTGGGTTTAATTGATAGAATATATCAGTCGTTTATGGGTTGAAAGAAAGTGATCTCTTTGTTTTTGTCTTGCAAATAGACAATGTCTGACTGCAAACACGATGATTGTGGGTTCCACTGGAGGGTACGTTTATATTTAATTCATTTCAATTCTAGTAGATAAAACGCGGCGTTGAGTTTCGCCACTCTACACATAGTGACTCGAAAATTGGGCCGAAAGAGAGAACGGAGTATCTTTACACTAAGTTTCTCCTGATCTGCAATGCGATAAAAAGATTTTAGACCACTTTCAAATTCTTATAAAATAACATTTATTTGCTCTGCACTTGTAAAATTTTATGCGTCTACTAAAGATATTTTCTAATTAGAAAACACTTTTAAGTTTCAATAAGATTTCTCTCCCCATTCATAAGATAATTAGTGAACGTCTTCTACGTTATTATAGAATTACCATTAAAGTCTAGACTTAGGTGATAAAAAGTTAAAATCTTTTATAGCTACACGCTTTATCACTACTCAGTACCTTATTTTCCGTCAAATTCTGAAGGCATTACGTGTTGAGTGGTGGAGCTAAACGCCGCATTTTGCTACTTAACTATAAAATTCGGAGGAAAGTGAGGAACGGAAGTGTGTGGAATGGGAACTTAACACTAGATCCCTTGATTCCCTCTGTCTACCCTGCTAAAAGTGGCATATAGCGTGAAACTGGGGTTGCCAGAGAAACAACGAAGTGCTATGACCTCTGCGTCCACAGTTACCAAAGCGTATATGTCCTCTTCACGGCGAGGGTCCTCATGTTTTTTTACGTGACCTTCTTCCAGTATCATCGATACAGTATAATAACATCTCATCAGAAGAAGCTAAAAGATCATCAACTATAAGTTTCTATTATCGTACAGATTTTTACAAGAGAATCATTTCTTCTAAATTTTTGTCACAATCCAGGTTTAGTAGAGTGTGTTAATTGTTTAAGCACTCTCGACCCTTTTCTAAGCTTGAGGTCGGAGGGAGCATGCTCCTCTAAACAAATAAACATCTTGTCTCACTTAATGAAATAAAATTTTCATTACTATAAAGAAGATATTATTATTTTTCTTTATTTAATTTCACGCTTTATCCCGCATATAACAGTGTAGGCAGAGGTGATCCAATATAAAGACACTCTGTTCTTTACTTTCCGCTCAGTTTTCAAAACACTGCTTGAATGGTGAAACAAAACGCTACGGCTTGCCTCGTTGCCAGAGTGAAGAAATAAAAATATCAAATATTTCATTCTCCCGAATTGTAATCGAACCCGCTGCGTCTGCCCTTCCACAATCAGGATTTTTATTCTATTTCCTCTATTTCCAGTTTTTTCCAGTAGTTAAATTCAATTTCCAACCAGTCGTCTCAATGTTACGAGTGTTTTTTGAAAAGCATCCCTCAAAGTCAAGTGAAGTCGTTATCCATCCGTTACTTTTTTTTTTTTTGTACTTCAAATAATAAGCATAAAAACGTAACAACTATCAAATAGCTTTTCTTTTAACGAGACCGTTGTTCTTTATATTTTATTTGTTTATATTAATTTAAAGAAAAATTGTCAATAATAGCAATTTACATATTTTTAAATTATATTTTACAATATACGTAGTTAACAAAACAGATAAGAGTAAGTAAGACCGGATTACAGCACTAGTCCTCAACAGAACAGAAAAAATCCAGTACCTCTCCCGAAATTAAAAAAATATTAATGATGATAATGGAAAAAGGAAATCTCATAAAAAATATAATAATTAATTGAATGAGCGCTATTAATCACTTCATTAAGGTCAGTGGTTCGTAAAATTGTACCACGTGCATTTTCATAAATGGACTTTCAATATTAATGCTATTTAAATTTTTACTATTTTTTCATTTCTTTTAGCAATCCTATATTTAGTAAGGATGGAGAAAACCTAGTATTAACTCTCCGTTCACTAATTTCCGACTATCTTTTGTGGTACAAGTAACAGACGCCAAAAAATATAATTAAAAATATAATTAAAAATATCTGTTGTTTGCAAAAACTACTGAACTGATTTTTATGAAATTTATTGTTTTAATGTTGGCAATTTATGAGCTATAATTTATTGAACCCATCTCACCTAAGTATTAATATAATGTCTTAGGAAAAATTAGTAAACATAATGAGCAGTTCCTGTCGGCATAACCAATCGTAACCCAGCCTCCACCCAACTATCAGAAGAATGGAGAACGGAATATTATATCACTACCCTCTCTCCCAATCTCAAATATCAATTTACATTACTATTTTAAGCATTTCTTAATTTCTACCAATAAACATAAACGAAATAGGCCATTTTGACGCCATCCATTTAACGTGTCAAGTGAATGCTCTGGGCTCAGCCGGGCCCATCTGTTGACGCTAACAGATTTTGAATGACACGATGTGATGAATGATTTATGGGTTTGGAACACGCGTTATCAATTGCCAGGATTTATGTTTTATGTTTATGTTATGTTAGATTATGTTCAACATATTAGCTATGTTAGATAATGTAATTAAAGGAGAAAAGTGGAGGGCAGTGTTTTTACACTATGATCTGTTTGCGTATTGCGGCCAGTGCGACTGTACGCGACAATTGAGAGTTCGATTACCACTCGGAGAATTTAAATATTTAGTACATTTACTCGTTCTGGTAACAAGGCAAAATGCGGCGTGCGGCGGCGCGGCGTGTAGTTCCATTACTCAACACGCAATGCTTAGAGAATTCTGCGTGAATTAAAGTATTCTCTTGAGAATCTTGACACTAGGTTATTTCTCTTCCTATATATTGCGGATATAAACCGTAAGCTACTAAAATAAGAAAAACATATTAAGTCAAAATATACAACTCTATTAGTAAAATAAATTACTACAAAAAACAAGCGCGAGTCGGGCTCGCCCACCCAGGTTCCGTGCAAAAATTAAAGGTGTTGATGTTTGAATTTCAACTCGATATCTCCAAACGTTCTTGAGGTAAGGGCTTTTGATAGACAGACAGACGGACAACAAAGTGATCTAACAAGGATTTTTTTCCTTCAAAGGTACAGAACCCTAAAAATCATAATTAGTCATTTAAAAATATCGATTTCTTGATCAATATACAACAAAAAACAGTTGCCAATCGTATACAATAGGTAAACTGAAAAACCTCATTATCCCATACAACCAATATTTGCTATTTAATTTACATCTGGCAACATTGAAAAGCTCGGTATACATTTTTAACCGCACTCGTAAAACGACCCGGCCATAGTAATTTATTATTTAAGTATCGAATTTACTCGTAAAACTCAGGACACATGCGTAAAAATATATTATATTAACGTAAGCCTTGAAAGGTTGCTATAAATTGTCAATTGGAAATAATTTACTAGGCTTATGGGTAAGTTTCATATTTTAACTTCATATACGAGTATCTCTTGAATTTTGGGCGGAAAGTAGAAAATTGAGGCCATCGCGACGCAGGAATATGAGCTTCTGTCTACGATGGTTGTGGATTCGATTCCCACTAGGAGGACTGAATTATTTGCTTACCTTGCTCTAGTAAGAAGATAAAAGGCATCGTTGAGTTCTGCCACTCAAGGCAATGTCTCAAAAATTGGGTGACGTGCAGGTAACGGAATGTTTTAACACTCGAGCTCTCTTTGCCTATCCTAAATCTTAATAAATCCTAAATTTTATTCTCCACTTTCTGCTGAGTTCCATAATTCGGTTACCGATTCGGTTATTCGTGTAGTGAGTGGTGGAAAGTTAGTTAGACGACATAGAACGTTAGGAATATTCTAAGCTAAACAAAATCCAAACATCAAATTTTAACTTTTAAAAACTTTATGCATCATTTTTTATTAAAATTTTAAAATAACAATTTGAAAATTCTAAATCTGTTTTCAATAAGCGTGCATTGTACAAAGTCATCCGGTATGAGCTCACGCTGTATGCAGTGTGACGACCGATAGCTGTGATAGAGAAATCCAGCAATATTTGAAAAACTACTTCTGAAAATCTCCACGTTTNTTATGGGATTTAGAGTGACATCACATTATTTTTCGAGTTGCTCTCAACGAGTCCTTTCATTTGATACCCATATTGTAGAAGTACATTAAAAATAACAATTCCGCCATCTTGCATGGTCCGCCATATTACATTTAGAATGACGTCACATATTTTATCGTGCATTGTCATCCAAAGTAAACGTGTGTACAAAATTTCAGCTCAATCGGTTGACGATATCTACTTCAAAATTGAGCTCTAAGATTTCACCCGAACCCACATACATACATTGCAAGTTAAATAAAAGCTTTTAAAAACATATTAAGTCAAAATATACAACTCTATTAGTAAAATAAATTACTACAAAAAACAAGCGTGAGTCGGGCTCGCCCACCCAGGGTTCCGTGCAAAAATTAAAGGTGTTGATGTTTGAATTTCAATTCGATATCTCAAAGCGTTCCTAAGGTAAGGGCTTTTGACAGACAGACGGACAACAAAGTGATCTAATAAGGATTTTTTTCCTTCAAAGGTACAGAACCCCAAAAATAACATAAAATTTGATTTTAAAAAAAACATAATTAGTCATTTAAAAATATCGATTTCTTCATCTATACAAAAAACAGTTGCCAGTCGTATACAATAGGCAAACTGAAAAACCTCATTATCCCATACAACCAATATTTGCTATTTAATTTACATCTGCCAACATTGAAAAGCTCGGTATACATTTTTAACCGCACTCGTAAAACGACCCGGCCATAGTAATTTATTATTTAAGTATCGAATTTACCCGTAAAACTCAGGACACATGCGTAAAAATATATTATATGAACGTAAGCCTTGAAAGGTTGCTATAAATTGTCAATTGGAAATAATTTACTAGGCTTATAGGTAAGTTTTATATTTTAACTTCACATACGAGTATGTCTTGAATTTTAGGCGGAAAGTAGAAAATTGAGACCACCGTGAAGCAGCAACAGAGCGTATGTTTGGGATGGTTGTGGATTCGATTCCCACTAGAAGGACTGAATTATTTGCTTACCTTGCTATGGTAAGAAGATAAAAGGCATCGTTGAGTTCTGCCACTCAACGCGATGTCTCAAAAATTGGATGACACCTGCAGTAACGGAATGTTTTAACACTCGCCTCCCTTTGCCTATCCTAAAAAGTAGAAATTTTATTCTCCACTTTCTCCTTAGTTCCATAATTCGGTTACCGATTCGATTATTCGTGTAGTGAGTGACAGAAAGTTAGTTAGAGGTCATAGAACATTGGGAATATTCTAAGCTCCAAAATCCAAACATCAAATTTTAACTTTTAAAAATGTTATACCTCCTTTTTTATTAAAATTTTAAAATAACAATTTGAAAACTCTAAATCTGTTTTCAATAAGCGTGCATTGTACAGAGTCATCCGGTATGAGCTCACGCTGTATGCAGTGTGACGACCGATAGCTGTGATAGGGAAATCCAGCAATATTTGAAAAACTACTTCTGAAAATCTCCACGTTTTCCATTACGTTTTCTACTCTATAGTCTACATTTGCCTTGATAGTATGTTTTACGAGACGTAGCCCGTAGCTTTGTTTGCGTGGACTATAAATATGAAATCGTTTGTTTTTTCTTCCCATAACAAATTTGGGAAATCTTCTCTTAGCTCTTGCTTTCTCTTCTACACTCCCCAAGGAAATGGAGTATCCTAACACTAGGTTCCCTCCGCCTAACCTGCTGTGTGCGGGACACAGCGAGAAACTGATTTAGTATTACTATATTTTTTATAAAAACCAGATATATTTTGAATTTAAAATAACTAAAGTGAGGAACCATTCTTATACTACGCGAGTCTGATCAGACAATTGGACGCCTGTACTTTAGAACATCATTTTCTTTTCTTGTGATACAATATTGAGCTTTCCGATTCAGTACATAAGGACTATAACAGCTTAAACTTATTTCGCGTAAAATCACAACATAATCCTCACAATGGTGGGCCATTGTACGACCGTTCGATAAAAAAATAAGTTTCACTCAGAACGCTCTCTTTTCTGTAATGTAAGCCTCTTTATAAAAAACTAGCGACGCGACTTCACTTTGGTTTGGAATTTTGTTTAAATTTAAATAGTATTTTTAGGTTTCTTTAGTAAATAATATTTCTATTTTAATAAAATATGTATTAGGTATAACTATCATGTACATAGGCAGAGGGAGCCTGAGAACGTAGTGTTAATACACTCTGTTCCTCATTAAGACACTTCCGTTACCCACGTTCCACCGAATTCTGGGGGCATTACGTGTTGAGGGCTGGAATTCAACGCCGCACTTTGCCGCGATACGACAGAGCGCGGAAAAGAAAATAATAAATATTTCATTCCCCCGACTGAGAATCGAACTCACTACTTTTCGTTTACAATCACATGCTTATGCCCTTGTGACACAACGGTTTCAAAATGCACTGAACGTATACGAATATATGTATAACTTTATAAGGTTTTACTTGCGGCTTCGCCCGCACGTTCAAATGAGATTAACCATACATGACATATGCCACATTCTAAGTATCCGATTTAACTCTGACCATTTCTAATATAGTCTAAAGCCTAAATAAATAGACTATCTAATACAAAAAGAGTTTTTCAATTTGAACCTTCCTGAGGTTAGTGCGTTCAACCAAAGGAACTCTTCGGCTTTGTAATATAAGAATAGATTACAGATACTCGGTCTAACAATAGACTGAAATTAAACATCCATTTTGAACCCAATTTGTTGAAAGATCGAAAGTTGTAGACCAGCCAATATCCGGAAAAACACTCGAAATGCTTAGTCATGACTACGTAAGGGAAGAATTGAGAAGCTTTTCATTGTTTTATTTGGTTTTTTTATGTATATGTTTTATATATAATACTTTTATATATTCGTATTTTCTACTGGCACAGCACACCACAGCACTATAAGCGTCACGGTTGTGAATTCGATTCCCACTTTAGAAATAATCGTTCCCAAACCTGCTGAGCACGTTCTTCTTCTCCGTGACATCTTCGCTAGTACCTGCTATTCTATGCATCTCTTCATTTCGGATTTGTTCAGCTAAGTTGACTCTGCATATCCTACGAAGAGATCGCCTCTCCACAGCAAATACAATTTTCCTCATATATCTTGCATGCACAGGCACCGATCAGTTACGATTTTATTATTAGTATAGATAAAGGCAGAGATATAAGTATAGATATATATTATACATATGTATAACATAATAGAAAGAACGTGACGACTATTCCCTCTACAACACGGGCATTCTCATTAAAATGCGAACAAAATAACCTAATTTCTAAGCATTGTGAGCGACCGGACGGGACGGCGCGGCGTGACAGGTGACGCGCGTATACTACACATGATGGCTTTTGTTTCATAAAAAAATATGAAAGAGAATTTAATTTTAAAATTAATTTTATCTTTGGGCAGTTGTGGCGCTTCAGCGCGTAAAGGTTGTAGCATCAATTCCCTGGGGGGACTTCTTTTCATTTAATCTGGAAACAAGATAGAGTACGGCAAGGAGTTAAGAGAAAAATTGGACGGAAAGTGGAGGCCATAGTGTCTCAGCACTAGGTTCCCACTGTCTACGCTACTATATGTTTTCAAGTGCATGTAGTTACACAATACTAAAACACAAAAACAAACAAATATAAAATTTTGTCTGTCTTTCTTATTTAGTACATAACAGTAAAAATATCCATACTAAAATAATCAAATAAATATTTTTAAGTACACTTAAATAAATACTCATATAGCCCACGCGGGCGAAGCCGCGCGGGCGACGCTAGTAGTAAATATTTCTGATAAGACTCAATCAAAACTAATGGGTCTAAATTGTAGATCAAGAACAAACGTTATTCCAGACAATATCAAACAAAGATGCCGCTTCTTAAAATTGCTTTAATTGTCCCCTAAACGCTTTTATTTGCCGACAAAGGAATACAAGAACAATTAATTACATATGTCGAAGTAAATGAGTTTAATAAAGTAATATCTATATATTTAGATTTACTATGTCAAGGGTAATAGATTCGATTCTGTTCATGAAATTTGATGCTATAAACAAAAACTAAAAACCTAAAAACTAAAAACTTTCTAAAAAACTTTTTTCTGGTTTATAGAGTTATTTATAGAGTTAATGANTAGTACCTGCTATTCTATGCATCTCTTCATTTCGGATTTGTTCAGCTAAGTTGACTCTGCATATCCTACGAAGAGATCGCCTCTCCACAGCAAATACAATTTTCCTCATATATCTTGCATGCACAGGCACCGATCAGTTACGATTTTATTATTAGTATAGATAAAGGCAGAGATATAAGTATAGATATATATTATACATATGTATAACATAATAGAAAGAACGTGACGACTATTCCCTCTACAACACGGGCATTCTCATTAAAATGCGAACAAAATAACCTAATTTCTAAGCATTGTGAGCGACCGGACGGGACGGCGCGGCGTGACAGGTGACGCGCGTATACTACACATGATGGCTTTTGTTTCATAAAAAAATATGAAAGAGAATTTAATTTTAAAATGAATTTTATCTTTGGGCATTTGTGGCGCTTCAGCAGGGTCTGGCCGTAAAGGTTGTGGCATCCACTTCCTAGAGACTTCTTTTCATTTACTCTGGAAATAAGACAAAGTGCGGCGAGGAGTTAAGAGAAAAATTGAACGGTAAGTGGAGACCGGAGAGTCTCAACAATAGGTCTCCTCCCTCTGTCTACTCTACTATGTTTTTTCAAGTGCATGTAAAACACAAAAAGAATTTTAAAATTTTATCTGTCTTTCTGTTTGTTCGGAACTGCTGAATCGATTTTTATGAGATTAACACTGAAAGATAGAGGAGGTTGTTGGGCAACACAAAGGCCTACTTTTTATCCCGGAATTCCCGCGGGATCAGGATTTCCGTAACAAAAACTGAGCTTGTCTTGCGCACATACCCATTTACCTACATGAAATAACTAAACATTTTTCTAATAAATATCTTATTCAAAAAAAAATATTACTTATTTAGTGCATAACAGTAAAGATATCCATACTAAAATTAACAAAAATATACTTTTTAAATACACTTAAATAAATACTCATATAGCCCACGCGGGCGAAGCCGCGAAGGCGACGCTAGTAGTAAATATTTCTGATAAGACTCCCAACAAAACTAATAGGTCTAAATTGTAGATCAAGGACAAACGTTATTCCAGACAATATCAAACAAAGATGCCGCTTCTTAAAATTACTTTAATTGATCCTTAAACGCTTTTATTTGCCGACAAAGGAATACAAGAACAATTAATTACATATGTCGAAGTAAATTAATTTGATAAAGTAATATATTTAGATATATTTATATATTAAGATTTACTATGACAAGAGTAATGGATTCGATACCTGTTCATAAAATTTGATGCTATTTCAAAACATTTTTTCTGATTTATAGAGTTAATGATTACTCGGTTAACAGACTAACTTACTTTTTTAGATCTAGGTACCTAGTGTCAGGACACTCTGTTCTTCACTTGTGAACTGGGGGAATTGTTACCTTTATAATACTCTTCCGTTATTAAACGGCTGAAGAAGCTCATCGATGGGTTTTGTCGAACCCATAACTGCCATGTTTACGGTCAGAAGCTATGCCTTATTTTACTCAGGTAGTCTCTTATGTAATAAAAGCATAAAAAAAAATATCCTTATAAAAGTATGAAATACGAATGCTACCTAGATCTTCATATTAATTGCCTAACTCCTTATTAATGAAGTTAGCGTGTAACTTAGCTTATGCAGCTTCGTAGCGTTCTACAAAGTTGCAGAAGTGAAACAGTGAGTTCAATCGACTAAGTTTCACGCTGAAGTTTAAACACGGTGTACCGGATTATATTACCTTTCATAAATATTGAAGTCTTGGTGATAAATTATGATTATTTATTGATAAATTATTTATTTTAATTTGATTTAAAGTTGAGGCCAGTCATGGACACGAGAATTTGACTTTAAACGCGAGAGGTTATGGGTTTGATTTCTCCTCGAGAAAATGCAATGCCTTCAGAATTCGGCGGAAAGTGCAGAGCGGAGTGTCTTAACACTAGACTCCCTCTCTCTACCCTGACACACGAAGCTGAAAAACATTCACATTGTATCCGGCACATAGCAGGGTAGGCAGAGGAAGAGCCTAGTAGCCTAGCCTAGAGCATTATTTTTAGAGGGAGATGAACCCACAAACTGTCACATTTACAGCCATATATAAACTAGAAGAACAAAAACAAAAAATTCAATGTATTGTCTAATCATATGAAATAGGCTTCACCTATCACAATTTACCTGACAACTTTATTCTGAAGTCAGTCTACAGTTCCTTAGGAAACAATAACTGTCTGGTGGTAGCGTGACAACCAAGAATAAATCCTGAACTTTTGGCTTAACCTTCGCGCTATATCGATTTGATTGGAAATTGCTGTCTTAGTGACCTGTTTCTTATCAGTTAAAGAAATAGAAATGGAGATAACGAGAAATATACTAATTTCTAATTCCTATTTTTCTAACATGCTGTATAAACGTTATAGAGCAGAAATTTTGACTTAATAAAATAAAATATTTGTCTCTCTTCACTATAGGTACTGTAGGTATCGTAATTAAATGTGACCGTATTTGAACGGCAATTAGATGACTGCGAGTTCAATTCCCTAAAAAAATATAATTTAATGTTTATTACCATTTGGTAACTTCTCTCTATTTTAACACGTTTTTTAGGTCGAACTTTGACAAACTGTGTATAAATCTAAGAATCTGATTTACGAAAATTGGCAATTATATGTGAATTAGATGACAATAAAATATTATGATACCATCGAGCTGGTCTGATAATGGAATTGGAAGATTGCTGATGGAACCTTGGACTCCCTTCTAGTAAACTTACCGAGTTTTAAGCGTTTTTTTTTACTATACGTTTCATCCCAATCACTGAGGTCTACACTTTCCGCCTTAATTCGAGACATTGCACAGTGTTGAAAAACGAAACTCAATCAGCAAAAAAAATAAATATTTCTTTGTCCCGAGTAGGTAATCCACAACGCAGTAAAGTCTGTTTTTCACACAACGTCATGATGGTTTTAATTAACAAAAGGACTTAATAAAAACTTTAAAAAATCCTTCTAAACAAAATAACAATAATAGAAGATTTCTTTATATAATTAAAATTATTCAATCATTAATTATATAAAGTGAAGAAAAAATGTGTTTTATTCAATTTGTCCTAGAAATATTTCTGTAATTAAATAAATCTGTCTGTTGTCTTTTTAACATATAAAAGTGTGGATTTATATCTATAATATTATTTTTTGATTCGCATAATGCTTACACATATATTTCTAAATAACACTACAAACAAACATAATGTTACTCAAAAATAATATGATTTGAAAATTACATGTTACATACATGTATGTACATGTTTATAACACGTAAATTACTCTTAGATACTTAAAAAAACTATAATTCGCGTATAAAATAACCATACAGTACAAATAGCACACTATAATTTCTCATATAAATTGCAAAGAACATGCAGTTTATGTTATATTACTATATTTAAATACTCACAATTTTCTATGAAATAATCCAATTAAGCACAAAACACTTGTTATCGAGATATAGGGTGAAACGCGATACGTCCTCTCTTCCTAGAGGCTTGAAGCCTACTGAAAGCACAGGCTCAGGACCCTGTGATGTTGGATCCAAGTTTTGGCCAAGTACCCCAATATTGGTGACCAAGCTAGGAATATTAATATAGATAGTGTGTCAGTTTGTTCATTTGTCACAGCTAATCTCAATAGGGGAGACTTTGGATACCATATATTGCAATACTTGTGGTAAATGATGAATGTTCGTTGAATGTATGTAATATATTTTTCCTGAGTGCTGAGATAATTTTGTAGTCTTTGATTTTTTTTCTATGTAGGTTCAATTCTCACTCACCGGAATAAATATTGTCATTTGTTCACCATCATTCTCATCATTTGTTCAAGCATCTTTGTTCTTCTAAATCCATCCATCCATCCATCCATCAGCCTTTCAACGTCCACTGCTGGACATAGGCCTCCCCTAATTCTCGCCACTCCGTCCGGTCCTGCGGCCTTTGAATCCAGCGGATTCCCACTGTCTTTTTAAGGTCGTCGGTCCACCTGGTTGGAGGGCGGCCTGTGCTCTTCTAAATACAATAATATAAATGTGTCAAGGTAGTTTTAATAATCTACATTTTTTTATGGAAAAGGACAAGGCAAACGAGCGTACGGGTCACCTGATGGTAAGTGATCACCGCCCACAACCCCGTGCAACACCAGAGGAGGTACAGTTGTGTAGTTTGAGTGGCGGAACCCAACGCCACGCTTTTGCCTCGACGCCAAAGCGAAGAAAAGAAAAAATAAAATATTTAATTCCCTCGAGCGGGAATCGAACCTACAATCTGTCGTGTTTACAGTCACAGGCTTGTGCAATAAGTTCTGTAAAACTTCACTATCTTGCCATATGTATAACAATTTATCACGAGAGACTGCACCTATAAAGGCTGTCTGGGTTGTAGATAGTTATAAAGCAACTACTATAGTTGCGTTAGTTTTTTCTTTTGTGACATTATTTTTTTTTATAGCTTTCTTGTATTTAAGTGTCAAGTTCATATCTCTATTATTTCTAGCTATAAAGTATTATAATGCTGTAAAGCTTTGTCGATGTAAAGATTATTACTAAATTACTTAATAAAGATTTTTAATTAATGATTAATTAACAATTTCTTGACGATTGAAGTTTTTTAATAAATATACTGAGCTATAGTTCCAATTGTTATAATTTCAACGTCTAAAGATCTGCAAGAGTGCCTTTAAAATACAGATTTTTTTTGAGAAAGGAAAATTCCGGCGTTAATTTCCGCCACTCAACACCCAATGTCTGGAATATTGGGCGGATAATCGAAATCGAATTGTTTTAACATTAGATTCTTTCCACTTCTACTCTAAGTCTACAGCCATATATTTTATTTATTCAAATTGCTACGAAAATAAATGACGCAAAACACTCTCACCCCCACAAATACAATTTAAGGGACGAATCCTAACGAACATTAGAGACGTAATGGTGGCAATGATAAAAGTATAAGTATACATTATAGGAACACATTTACATTATAAATGTTTTAGATAGCTCTGTTGAATAATTTTCTAGAATATTATGTGTTTTTTAATCAGTCTTCTATATAAAACTTCTCTGATACTGAGTGACCGACAGACATTGCTGAGAAGAAATTACGCGGCGTTGAACTCTGTAATATGCATGTAGATTCCTTTTTATTGTACCCCATAGTACAGGGGTACTATAAAGGGAAAAGACGACATATTTTCAAACGCTTGAAATGAACGTGGGAAACGGTCAGTGTCTTAACAGTTGGTCTCCTCTGCTTTTCCTGCTATATGGGCAAACTAACTAATATTGCATTTGAATCTGCAATATAATGGTTATTTGTTTAATTGTTGTTTATATATTTTTTATTACTTATTAGAACTAAGGCTAGAAAAACAATTTTTAGCTTAATATAAAAAAATAACTCGAACTGACTCGAACCCGTAACTGTTGGAAACCGTCTTACTTACCTTTACTTATATGGCTCCAAGATGCACGAATTATTATTACTAAAAAAATAAAAACAAAGAAAAAAGTGAACATACAGTCGAATTAATAACCTTTCTATACATTTTTAATAACCTTTCTATACATTTTCTTACAGAAGTCGGTTAAAAACATGTTATTTAAATAGAAAACACAGTTTGTTAGACGTATTTCTTGCAGTAAATGGCCATATTTATGTTACCGTGGGAAAAAACAGAACCAAGCAGAATTTCAACAGTTGTCTATAGTTTGTGTTCTCACATAAATATAAATATTGGAAAATTATATTAACTTATTATATCAATTTTCTGCGCTTTGGCAAAATAATACGCAACGTTAAGTTCCGCTCTACGGGCGATGTTTCGAATTGAGGTATGATGAGGAGAGTAGAAGGGTAAAACACTATATCCTCTTTAGCCTACTATAATACGACAAAATAGTACGTACGTGATATAAAAAAGTTGAACATAAATATGTATTCCAATTTAAATTTTTCAATATAATGCAAAATACTTTAGCTAANAATCGAACCCGCTACTCTTGGAAATCGTCCTACTTACCGTTACTTATATGACTCCAAGATGCACGAATTATTATTACTAAAAAAATAAAAAACAAAAAAAAAAGAAAACATACAGTCGAATTGATAACCGTTAAAAACATGTTGTTTTAATAGAAAACACAGTTCGTTAGACGTATTTCTTGCAGTAAATGGCTATATTTTTGTTACCGTGGGAAAAGATAGAGCCATGCAGACTTTCAACAGTTGTCTATAGTTTGTGTTCTCACATAAATATAATTATTGAAAAATTATATTAATTTATTATATAAATTTCCTGCGCTTTGGCAAAATAATACGCAACGTTAAGTTCCGCTCTACCGGCGATGTTTCGAATTGAGGTATGATGAGGAGAGTAGAAGAGTAAAACACTATATCCTCTTAATCCTACTATGATACGACCCAAAAGGTACGTGATATAGAAAAAGTTGAACATAAATATGTATTCCAATTTAAATTTTTCAATATAATGCAAAATACTTTAGCTAAATTATAATAAATAGTTTAATAAGCATCTGGGATCCAATCTCCTGGTACCACCTGCTACCAGGGTCATAGAAATACACCCTATGTAGTTCACATTAATACTTTTTCTATAGATTTTATTTCAGCTTCACGCTGTATATCACAGACACCAGGGTAGGCAGAGAGAAGCTAGTGTAAAGATATTCCGTTCCCTATTTTCCGCCGAATGTATATAAACTTAAATTCGCATGCCTTACTGTATTCAGGAAAATTTTCACTATTCAGGATCTAGGGCTCCATCATCATGCCAAGTTTAAAAAAATCAATGCTTATAAGATTTTATTATAAGTATAAATAGTTACGCTGTATCTCACACTTAAAGGGAGGCAAAGGGAACCTGGAACCCTAGTTTAAAAAAATAATTATAAGTTGACCTAATATAAGAAACATGGTAAAAAACAAACAAAACCTAAATTGTTTACACAAAGAAACATAGGAGTATGAAAAAAATTCTTTCTTTTATCGCTTTTAGTGGTAAATTGACCAATACGGGTTAAGTGGAAGTGACAGAACACTTTGTCCCTTTTTGACCGACTTCATTACTTTAATGAAATTCTGTATGAAGAGGGATCAGAAGCCGTCATGGCGCAGCGGCACAGTACCTGAATATTAATGCGACGGTTGTGAGTTCGACTGCCACCCGGGGAATGCATTATTTACACTTCATATACTTACAAGACATATAGCGGAGTTAAGTTCCGCCACTTCAAATTCAAAGTATGAATATTTCTCACTGCTTCATGACTTTTACATATTTTAAATGTAACATTTTTTTATGGATTTAGAGGAATGAAGCGGATTTCTTTCAGTCTATATAAACATCGAGCTTAAATGGAGCGGAATATTTTTTATATTTAAATTTATTTTGAGATTCATTTCCCTGCGTTGAATATATAATAACATATAATAAAAATATAACTGGTCGTTGTTTGTAAATTTATCGATGCAATAGAACCCACAAAAATAGCTTTTAAAAGTTTTGTCTGTTTGTCGATTTGTCTGTTTGTCTGTGCTGTAGGTACTGTGCGTAACTCAAAAATGGCTTAACCGATTTAAATACAGTTGTCACTATTGTATTTTGCTAAACTTCCCTTAACATTTAGTGTTTGTTTTATTTCAATCGGTTTATAAATAAAAAAGTTATAGCACTATCAAGCGGGCGAAGTCACAAGCGGGTTGCTAGTATATTACTACGAAAATTCTACTATACAACAGAAGGAAAGAAAATTTTAAGTAGTTCTATGCACCGCCATTATCACCCATTGATTTAGTTTAGAGAAGCTCACTCAAGTCAAGTGCAAGGTGTGCAAATGGCCTCCGAGCTTCGAGTAAGTATTATATATTCGCAATCGAGTCGTAAGTTATCGATTTTACTTTATAGACATATTAGCTAATGAGAATCATGTATAATTAGATAGTAGACTAGCTTTTGCTTGCAGCTATATACCTACTAAAGAATTTTTCAATTCGAACAAGTAGTTCCTGAGATTGGCGCGGTCAACCAATCAAACTTTAGCTTTATAAAGCAGTAAAAATATTCTAAAGAGTGAAAATAGGCTTTTTTAGATTAGGTATTAATATGCATTATATTATGAATATTATATTTTTTTATGTTAGTTGGAAGGTGTGGAGACAAGCGTGCGACTGTAATCACAACTGGTTGTGGGTTCAATTCCCACTCAAGTCACGCCAATCAACACGCAATGCCTCGTCTGGGCATTTAAGCAGCAAGTAGGGAACAGAAGTGTCTTAATAGGAACGGAGTATTTCAACACCAGGTTTCCTATGCCTACGGGATACAGCGTGAAGTTGAAAAAAATACATATATTATTCAAAATCAATTGTAAATATTAGACAGTACAGTCATAATATTTATATAAAAAAAGCTAATAATTTAAAGACTATTTTATACAAAGCTTGACTCACCAGCTTTTCTAATAGCTCTTAGTCATGACAAATGAATCACAAGATCGATGACAGGGATAGTTCCCGAAAGATAAGTAAATACTTATTTTGTATTAATAGGTTTTAAGAGACCAGCCGTTTTGGCTGTAGGGGGTAGGTTGTGGTTTTGATTATCACTCTAAAGAATGATATAATGAATATTTTTATTTTGTCGCTCTGATGTTGAGGAAGAACGAGGTGTTAAGTTCTGTCACTCAACACGCAATGCTACCAGAAATCGGTGGAAAGTGTGAAACGGAAGTGTCTTAATGGGAACAGAATGTCTTAATATTTGGTTCCCTCTATTTACCCTGCTATATGCGAGATATAGCGTGAAGTTAAAAAAAATAATATTGTAAAGACATTTCTAACGCAACGACACAGTTTCTGATTGTAAACGCCATGGCTATAGTTTCGATTCCTATTCGTAGGTGTAATTATTTTTTCATATCCTCGATCTTTGCTTTGTCTTGTTACAAGACAAAACGCGACTTTGAGTCCCGCCACTAAACAAACAATGTTTCAATAATTATCGGAAATGGAGAACGGAGTAATTTAACACTAGGTTCCTTGTGTGCGATGCTCAAAGATCTAGTACGCTGTCTCTAATAGGGCGAAAATTTAAATATAAATGTGTCTGCATTTCCATTTAAATTGCATTAAAAAATACACGAAAATAAAATTTATGACATCCACAAAGTCTTTTTTAAAACATATATTTAAAAAGTTAAATGTTAAAATGTTATTTTATAATAAACATAAATAACATTAATTAAAAGTACAAATGACATGAAATGCCATCGTAAAACATTTTAAAATGTGAAAATAAATTACTAAAGCCGCAATAAGGCTAAGAGGTGCGTTGCAGTCTAATATAAAAAGGAATATTTTCACAAATGTCCAAATACATAATATGAAGATGAATAGAGATAGAGAGATTGAGAGGCGAAGTGAGAATCTGACTAAATAAAACTAAGGCAGGCAGAGGGAAACGGGGATAATAGCGCAAGGTTCCCTCTGCTTACTCTCCTATGTGGTGTAAAGCTGCTTAATTCAGAAATAGAAATTAATATCATAGCTCAGTTGGGACAAACTAAACACAAGTTGTAAAATCAAATTACACTCGGGGCAGTGCTTATATTTAACATATTCATGTTTTCATGGGAAGCTAGTGTTAAAACACTTACGACATATTGAAAGGTGAAATCGTTAGTAGCGCTACCACCTTTCTTTGCTTTGTCTACCAGAGAGAGAGAGAAAATTTAAAAAATGAGTATTTAACACAAAATATTACTTTCGTATTTTAACTACGACATTCCTACAATACTCGTGTCACTACAGTCTACTGAAATGAAATTATTACGTCGCTATGATAATGTCTATATATTGTATTTTAATTAAAATAATTGTATATTTTTGTATATTTAGAGATTTTACAAAATGTTATCGATATAATTAAAATTAAATTGTTTAAGCCATATTTTCTTAATGAGTCAAAATATGTTCTTTTGCTTCACGTTTTAGCCATATATTAATATAATATAACAGTGTACGCAGAGGGAAGGGAAGGAGAGTAGTGTTAAAAGTTAAAACACTCCATTCTCCAATTTCCGCCTAATTTTCGAGACATTACTTATTGAGTCAACGCAAATAGACCTAGTAACAGCTAAGAGACCTAATGACCTAGAGCATAGTGCTACATCACCTTAATGTTACTTTATTGACACTTTACACTTTTTAGTTAAATGAACACAACGCAATCAACGAAAATATAAAACGAAATTCTTAAAATAGAAATTTGATCAGATTTTCCATAAAATAGAAATTAAGTGAAATATTCCTTTGTACTTGAGCAGAGAAAATAAGCTCCTATATTTAATATCGTATTATATTTTTCTTCACTTATTTATATTGGTTTAATAAGTTACTCTGAAGTGAGTCCGTTACTCGAACGGCATATTTGGGCGAGAATAATGAAGAATTATTTGATTTGTCACTATTTTTTTTACCTTCACTCTGTATTCTGCAAATAGCAGGGAAAGAAGATGGAACCCAGACATGAGACAATCCGTCCGTCTCACTCTCCTTGTTATTTTCGAGACATTGGAAATCACCGCCACGCTTTGTCGTTACCAAAGAACGAAGATGTAAAAGTAGCTCCTTCTACTGAATGTGCTACAACGGCCTATAACTTATAACAAAAAAGATTTATAACAAAAAAGTAAAGAAATCTTTGCCAAAAATTTTTAAAATTTTACAATCATCTAAATGTTTAATTAGGGCAGGTGGCGAACCCTTAACAAATTTGTTACCCGAAAGACTGCCGTCAAACTGACTATACTGACTTTTCTTATATTAAGGAAACTTCAAAAACACAATAGAATTCCACCATTAGAATTGGTAATTGCCTAATTTTCATTTTAACATAAACTCAATTTTAATAATCTTATAAGCTATAATTAATTCATTCACCTATAATTAGGTTAATTTTTAACTGTAATTACGTAAAATAACAAAAATATCGCTTTTATTATGTTTTGTCTAATCAGGTGAACCTCGAATGCACTAAAATTGCACAGTAACAAACAAACTAAAAAAAATCGACAGAATTGTTATTTTTAGTCCAACAATACAAAAATAGAGTGGAACTAATTTTTCAAATAGATCCCATTGATTTCTCGCTCGGGACCGAGAGCTCGCGCTTTGGCGACGTGGCGTCTATGGGGAATCTAGTGTAATGTGGTACAGACGTATTATTATATTTATATATGTACAGGTCGTTGGGTGCAAAGGTACAGCGAGTGACAAACTAAAGTCTAACCATATGCGGGATACAGCGTGAAGCTAAAAAAATATGTAGAGAGATATTATCACTCCGTTTTGCACTTTCGATAAGGCAATATCTACATTATCGATTTACGGTATTACTTTATCTATTACGCAGAATTAACGTTATTGATAAGCTATAATTATTATATTACGTTAAAAGCTTCGATACACTGTAACTGCTGGTAGACTAGCCCTGAGTCCTTCTTGACGCATGTCACACACAACTCATAATTACCACCCTCATTTATCTTACAGAGACAAAGTCGCAAGTAAACAGTACGTATTTTATAAAAACAATATTAAAAAAAAATATAAAATTAAAAAAAATAAAGCTTTCAATCTACTCTGTGCCGTCGCGTAGCAACAGTATCGTAGCAACGCGCGATCGTTCGAAGCGACCTATGAATTACCATCAACGTGAATTGTACTATTTACACTTGTACGTACGAGTGAATGTCTCAATTTGTGTACTGTTGTTTGTAATATATACTTTATTTTGTATTGAATAAGGTTTAAATTTTATTTTATTAATAGGATGATTATTATACGTGTTAATTTGTATCAATTTGTACAGAAATTATTTTTTTCATTCTTTTTTCTTACGATAGTCCTGTTTATATTTATATATTTTTCAACATATAATTTGGTTACATATACTTATAAACACAATGGTTATGAATTCATAATGCACTATGTCGGATGCAAGTGCCTTGCTATATCAGTTCTTGGGGCGCGACCTCCCGGACGCCCGAGGAAGCGCTGGTTGGATATCGTGATGCAGGACATGAGAGCCAATGGTCTAACCATCTAAGACGCAAAAGATCGTGCAAAGTGGAGTAGGTTGAGTTCCTACTCAACGTAGCAGTCAGAGTCTGCCTTCCTAGGCAGACTTTGGTAATAGCCGGGATTAATGCCAGGAAGAAGAAGAAGAAGAAGAATGCAGTCAGAGAAATATTATTTGTGATACAAAAATATGATACAAAATTTTTTTTTATAAATATCCACAATAAATAATCTAAATTTAAATAATATACGCAATATACAAAATAATATACGCAATATACATTACCACCCAAAAAACAAAAACAAAGAAATTTACGTCTCTTACAAATTCACCCTTTATTCGAGATAAAAAGGACGTCAAAATATTTCAAACGGAAGCACGAGTATTTGTAAAAGGGGTGTGCTTGTCGTAAATTTTATTTTATTCTCACCTCTACATCCCACATATATAGATAAAGCATATATGTATGATATATGTTTGTTTACCATAAGTTCACCATAATTATACTACGTAGGTATATTGAATTTCCAACAGTTACGAGAAGGCGAAAAAAAATGTGTTATGTCACTCTGTGAAAACACACACGCAACGAACACGCTGTGAAAGCAGCTAGAGGAATGAATTTTCGAGAAATTGCGTGTTGAGCGGCGGAATTCAACGCCGAGCTTTTTTGACTTGTTACCACAATCTCTTTGCTCTGGTATGGTAATGAAAATATTAATAAACTAGCGGCCCTCCCGCGGCTTCGCCTGCGTGACCTACGTTATCATTAATTTCTGTCTCCATAAGTACCTACGTCCTATAAGTGACGTCCATGCAAAATTTGATACTCCTTTTGTAGTAACGAAGTTTCATACAAACTTTCAACCCCAAAAACAACCCGTCTTAGCGAGCACCGTCCTATAATTAACTCCTATGCAAAATTTGAGATTCCTAGCACATTAGAGTGATGAGTGAGTGACCTTTCGATTTTATATATATAGATAATAATTCATTCCTCCGAGTGAAAATCGATCCCACAACCGTCGTGTTTACAGTCACACACTTGTGCCAATGCGCTACGATGGTTTCACACACTTTCCACCATATATTCACACTGTTTATAGCAGGACAGATAGAGGAAACTTTTTTAAAGACATTCCATTCACCAGGCACTACCCAAATGCCGATATATTGCTTTTTAAGTGACTCAACGCCACGCTGTGTCTCGCTACGCAGACCGCAACCAGACGAAATAAAAATAACCAGACCAAAGGAAATATAAATAAATAATTCAATCCCCTCAGTGGGTATCGAACCACACAGCCGTCGCGACAGACACAGTGCCTACGCGCGACCGACGATCGCTTGATATAATCAAATTTAAATTCAAAATATTCTAGGTATATTCAAATAGACCTTTACAAGCACTTTTGAGTCGTCCAAAGACCACCAGCCATAAAGGTACCACCAGCTCGCAAGGCAGTTCTGCTGAGAAGAACCGGCAAGAATCTCTACAATTGCTCTTCTACAATTTTATTGCTTAATACAATAATACAATTGTAGTTATCCTGCATTAAATTCAATTGATCTTAATGAAATACATTTTTATCCTTAATATATTCTTGTAAATTATAATAAGCTTTCCTAATACACTGTTTTTAACTTCTTCTTCTTCTTCTTCTTCTTCTACTGTTTTTAACATTAAAAGTTATTCCACACTTAAGAAAGAAAAATACTTTTAAGAAGACGTATAAAAAATCACACATAGCGGGATTCGAACTTTGGAAACCGTTCAAGCTCTCTGACCAACTGAACGTATGGCTTAGTTTGTCAGAGCGCGCGAGGTTCCCTAATTTCTTTCACCAAGTTTTGGGTGCTTTTGTAACGAACCTTCTAATTGCACCCTTTTAATAAACCACCCTTATCTGAATTCTGAACCCGGAAAGAATACGTAATAGGATTTTAATTACTTTAAAGTATTAGAAGACCATTAATTGGACGCTGTATTTGAATTCGTTACATCGTGTCGATTATTATCGTAAAATTAGTATATTAAGCTACCTAGCCTAGTTCTCGCTAGCCTGTATTGTGTAAGCATCATGGAAGAGGACCAATAGGGTCGTAGATTCATATCAGTTTTCGTGGAATATAATATAAACTGGGGAAGATAGATGTGGATATTTATTTTATTATTTTAAGTATTTCTAACACTTTTCTTTTCATGTATTGAATTTCTGCGTTCCTTTATATATTAATATAATATATCTGCAAATATTAATGGAAATATAGTGTTAATGGAGAATGGAGTGTCTTAACTCTAGATTCACAGGTTCCTCTGCCTACCCTGCTTCTGTATATGCGGCATAGAACGTGATCCTGAATAAAATATATATAAATTATGAAAATTAATTGGTGACTATTTACTATACAATTAGAGAAATAAGCCTTTCATCAATAAAACGGTTAGAGAATTAAAAATTAACGTTAATTTCCTTCGCTTTTCCAGACAGTTAATATCGATCAATATTAAATGAACTGCCCCAAGGAAATTAAATTATGTGCTTGATAAGATAACAGCTTGAGCATGAAATTAGTAGCGTAAAGTTTCAGCGCGCATCGACAAAAAATATAAAAAAAGGGTACTGGAATTCGATTTCTCTTGCAAACTTAAATAATTGCAACCATTTTTAAAATAACTAACTTGTACAGACGCCACCGTAGTTCAGTTGTAAAATATTTGATGGCTCACAGGATAGTTGTAGGTTTGAGTAACACATAGAATTTGCCAGATCGTGAAACTGTAAGCGCAATGGTTGTGGATTCGATTCCCACTTGGGTTAATTTATTTTTCATTTCTTCACTCTGGTGACAAGAGTGCGGCGTGGTGGTCCGACGTTCAACACACAATGTCTCGAATATTAGACAGAAGTGGAGAACGGATTTTAACGGAGTGTCCTAACACTAGGTTCCATCCACCTACTCTGGTATTCATGAAAAGCGCGAAGCTGTAACAATGTTATTCAATAAGTTTTGGCTAAAATTGTATTAAAACACAATGTTTTGAGAAGCGGAAGTTCTCTCTACTTAACTTTACTATAATGTGTAAAATATGAGGATGACAAAAAATCAATTATTTTCCTTTAGACAATATTTTATTATTATTATGTAAGTAGCTATTATACAGAATAATAAGTTGGAAATGTATATTTCTATATAAAGTACTTAAGTACTTAAGTATATGAATATTTCAAGTTGTAATGAGCAAAAACCAATCCATCCGCTTTCCGTGATTAAGGAACACAAAAACAGATGGAGATGAAGATGAACTAGTTAGATAAGAAGCCTTTAGATGAAATTTGCCAAGTAAAATTATATTTAATTTTGTCTAAAATATCAAAGAGCAAAAAGTACTTTTTGCTGCTGCATTTGTTTTTAAAGTAATGTTGATTTATATATATTTTTAACTTTTTGTTGTATCTAGCACATAGCAGGCTACGCGGAGGGAATCCGGGAACCTAGTGTTAGACACTCTGTTCTCAATAAGACACTGCCGTTCTCTACTTTTCGCCGAATTCTCAAGTCATAGCGTGTTGAGTCAGGAATCTCAATGCCGCGCTTTGCCTCGATACTAGAGCGAGAAAAATAATAAGTATATAATAATAAATATTTCAAAAATATTAAATATTTCATTCCCCCTCGTGGGATCAAACCTACAAATAACAGATCACCTTTCTATCACCCAAAAAATAACACTTAGTAACTAAAATCTTTAAATAAATTCCGTACAGAAAAATTGATTTTACACAGTAACAAAACCGATTAAAAGTTTAAATTTTACATTATTGAGAAATTAATTAATATACTTCTAACACACCTCTTAATTGGAGGCGGCCATTTTAAAATATTTTTCACACTTGAAAATTTTCCTTTATAAGCAAAGGAATCCGGCCAGAATGCCGTAGTAGGTACGAAGAATCCAGATAAAAATGAAGTTTTTCGTCCTCTCTTGCCTTTTTTTGGCAATTGCCTCCATTGCCTTTGCGGTGAGTAAAAAAAAACGAATTATAGTTTATTTATACAATACATCTTTTTAAAAATGATGCTCAAGGCTGAGGCTGTCGTAGCAAAGCGGCACAGCATACGCGAAGGTTGTTGATTCCTCATTCAGGGGATTAAATTATTAAATATTTTCATTTCCTTCCTCTGGTAACAAGGCAAAGCGTGGCGTTGAGTCATTCAACAAGCCATCGAACGCAATGTAACACCAGGTTCCCTCATATGCAGAGTAAAAAAATATTCGATAAATTAGATAAGCAAAACTTTCAATATTTCTCAAAGACCCATAGTTGAATCGATCGTTGTAATTCCTAATAGGGAAAACCAATAATAAAAAAAACAAAACAAAATACTAGAAATAGGCAACAATTTTCATTATTTGATATAAAATCAAAGTTTAGGTAAAATATTTGACATCAAATTGTTACTTTACGTAGATAGACGGTACCATGGAACGTAATGTTCCAGTGAGAATCAAACCCAAAACCCGTCGCGCTTACAATCGCAGGAGAGACCCTGTCATTTTATATTTTAAAGCGTTATTTTTAATTGTTATTTATTTCATAAGTGAATTAATATCTCATTTTATTATTATCCTTAGTCCTTACCGAAAACTCAAGTAAGTAAAATTTGTGCATGCTTAGATTTTTTAACGCAATTTATAATATTTACAAACTTTGTTTTTTGTTGCAATTTTTTTAGCTTCCGCTTTCCCTACAGCGAGGCCATTTGTAGGGTTAAATAAAAAAAATACATAATATACTTGTTAATAAATAATATTTTTGTTGTTTTTTAGGTTCAGTGGGTAATATTATTTTTCTTTTTTTATCTTTGACTAGTAACAACTTTTTTCCATGCGAAGTCTTCGCAATTTCCTACCAATATTTAACAAATATATCACCAATTCATCTCTATTCTGTGTTGTTTAAACCTTCTACTCCTACTTACTAGAAGAAGCAATTCATGTTTACTTACCCACTTACGTTCCCCACATTCCACTTACATTGTATGTTTTTTTTATTTTTTATTTTATCCTTTTTAGTCTCACGCTGTATTCCGCTCATAGCAGGGAAGGCAAACATGGGAGAAAACCTGGGAACCTAAAACGAGATCCTAACTCCATCCCCATTAAGATATTTCCTAAATGATAATATTAAATATTTCATATCCCTCTAGTGAGAATCGAATCCACAAGCTGTCGCGTTTACAACAGCACGCTTGTGCGCCTAAACCACGACTGCCCTCAATTTAATAATATCTATTCTATCTAAATAATCTAATCTTTTTATATTGGGTGATCCTTAAAATTCAATAAACAAAACTTTAGAATTGTAACTAAACTATAATAAGTAATTAAAAATTAAAATTTATAATAAGTAAGTAATTTAAAAATATTTCTCTTAGTCTCCAGGATACTACAAGCCCCTAGCGGTCGACTTAGGCGTAAGTGATTAATGAATAAATGAATACTTTTTGTTCTTTCATTAAATAGTTATATCTTACATTTTTTTTTCAATTTTCACAGAGCATTAACTTTAAATACGTAAGTTATAGTAGTTATAATTATTTTTTTTATTCATGTATTTTTTTACAATAGTCTTTAAATTAGTTGTTGTTTTGATGCTATTGTTTAGTCCTAAGTATACATTAAGATTTTTATATTTTTTTCATATTTCGCAGTACGCTCCCTATTATTACAACTACTACCAACCGGTAAATTTTATTTTAATACTTGATAGTTCATCAATTAAAGAATTACAAACTCTTGAAAAATAAATTATCTTAATTTATTACAGCCGTACTATTATTACAACAATTACTATGATCCATATTATTATGGTGGGTCCTACTATGGTGACTCATCTTACTACAGTGATTACGGCGTAAGCGGACAATATTACGGAAGCGGCTCACCATATTATGGAAGCGGTTCACCATATTACGGAAGTAGCGTACAATATTATGGAAGCGGTTCACCATATTACGGAAGTAGCGGACAATATTACGGAAGCAGTTCACCGTATTACGCAAGTAGCGGAAAATATTACGGGAGCGGTTCACCAAATTATGGAAGTAGCGGACAATATTACGGAAGCGGTTCACCATATTACGGAAAATATTACGTTGGCAGTTCACCATACTCCGGAAGCAAAGCTTACTATGGCGGAGAAAATGTAAATATGTTATTTTATTACGTGAATGGAGTATCTTCACTTTAGTTTACCTGCGTCTATACTGCTATGCGTCAAAAAGAATGAAGACGTTTTCTATGAGTTTCAATTAATATAGTTTTTATGTTTGAACTTAAAAGAAAAAACTTTTTTTTTGTTGGTAAAACTATTGTGAATATAGTTTAGATTTCTGAAATACGAAAAATACAAACATATATATTTTTTCTTATTTTTAGAGTTCCGTACCTTTTTGAGGAAAAAGGAACCCTTATAAGATCACTTTGTTGTCCGTTAACTTCGTTGTCCGTTGTCCGTAATCATATTAAACGAGTTCTGATAATTTAATGTAATAATATTTTTGTATTAACATATTAAATTGATCTCATATTTTTAGCACCCACACGCCAAAGTAAGTTATTCAAATAACCCTTGCTATTTCTTAAAAACTTTTTTTAAATTAATAATCCATAAATATATCGGGATTTGAAATTTCAGATCCAATTATTATGATTAATGCAATCCATTCAAAAGTAAAATCTTTCTATTAACTTTGGAGTCAAATATTTTTCAACTTGTCAACAGCAATATAATTATTATAATTTTAATAATAATAGTTCCTTTTTTTATTATTAAAATTTAATTCTAATAGTTTATTTAAATATATCATATTATGTAAAATCATATTAATATTTTCAGAGAGAACAACGAGACCGTGATGATGACCAATAGACATCTTTATTCGAAACCGACGACCAAAACTGACCTGGCTTCTGGAGACTGGATTTCAGTGTAAAAATAAAATTCAAAAATAAATATTATTATTTATTGCCTTCATTAGTTTTATTTAAGGTATAATCTTCCTTCATATTAAAATAAAAATGTACTTATAAAATAACGAAATAAAACAAAAAAAATACATAAGAATTATATAAACTTTTTGCACAACAATTAACTATTGGTGGTCAATGTATTTTACATTGATAATATCAAGAATTAAAAAAATTTAAAAATTTAATCAGCTTCACGCTGTATCCCGCACATAGCATGGTAGGCAGGGGGAACCTAGTGTTAAGACACTCCGTTCCCCAATTTCTGCCGAATTCTGGAGGCATTGCGTGTTAAGTGGCAGAACTCAACGCCGCGCTTTGCCTCGACACCAGAGCGCAGAAATGGAAGTATAAACGTAAATAAATATTTCACTTCCTCGAGTCGAGATCGAACCCACGATGTCGCGTAGTATATAATATTCATAAATATATACCTTTTATTTTAATATATTTTAATTTAATACATATACGTTGTATTTTAATGTATCAAAAAATAATACTTTCATTTATAAATTGATTAACTTAAAACATTATATAGAAACTGTACCTACTATTGAAAATATTTTTTAAGATTCTTTAGGGTCTTGTTAGAGATTTTGTCAGGCTTCACTAATATTTCAATAGAAGGTACAAGTTCCATATTATTTTTTAAGTTATTCAATTTATAAATTAATATTACCTATTTACCTATTACAAATAGATACCTATATACCTATTACTAATAGTTCTATAAGCCATCATGAAATATATACATTGTTTCGTTACGATCACTTATAATTTGTCTGTTAATTTTGTCCCTTCGTTTTTTTTCTCTTGATAAGTACTGAGAATAAATAAAATAGCTTTAATTTAATTATTTCATATTAAAAATACTTATTTTATGGAAAATAATATTTTGTTCATTTCATTTAATTCTAGAGTACAAGTAGATATACAGTTGCACAGTTTTAATAGCAAATTATCAGGGTTAAAATTTGTGTAATATATAAAATCGGCATAGCTCTAGTTCTCAAAAAGTAATGACTTGAGGAAATTAAATAATTAATATTTCAATTTCTTCGCCCTGGTATCGAGACAAAGGCCTATTTTAGGCTTTATTTATACTTAACAAATTTGTTAATTTATTTAAATTGTATTTTAATAATGATTTCTTAGTTCCATTATTTTTATGTATATATTTAACTTGTATTTACCTGCAGATCTTCTCATATGGTCCTATAGAAGTAACTAAGAGTTGAGTATGACATAACATATTCTACAATATCACGGTAACTCTGACCGCAGATACAGTGGCTTACATCGAAATTATTGACGTAAATTAATGTACTCTCCTTGATAGATGGACTGAAAAGATTTTTGTCAATCCAATCCAGAAGCTTCCGAGATTAACGCATTTCATAATCTTAGTATAGTTGATATGAGGTCAGTCGTGGCACAGGAGCAAAAATTGTGACTGTAAACGCAACAGGCTCCAGGAAATTAAATACTTATTTAAATTAATATTTTCATTTCTTCTCTCTGGTGTCGAAGAAACCGCAGCTTTGAGTTCCGCCACTCAATGAGCTGTACTGACTGAGTAGACTGAGAGCTGGCAAGGCTGGCAATCATTGTTTTTCAATTCCTTATGCGATTTTCTTTCAAATGATGTGGGATTCATATAAAAAACATATGAGTGCCATTTTCTCTAAAAAAAACACATTACCATAAATTTAATTAAACGTGATTGCGGCAGGATTCTTCTAAACAACCCTTGTGTAATCTAATATAGATACTATCATGTATCATTCTTAAATATAAGTTTCATTAAAAAAAAACAAATACCTGCAGATTTAAGCACTGGGATCACGAACTTATTATAATTTTGTCTACAATATCAATTGTATTATAAAATTTCCTTACATTAGTTACCAATTAATGTAAAATTACAATAATAACTCAAAAATCTATTATCTGCAATGTAGATAATATTTTAACATTTTTTAAATATTCTAACATAAAACCAAAGAAATTACGCTTAGTAACAAAAATCTCAAAACAAATTCAGTAGAGAAAAATTGATTTTATACAGTAACAAAATCAATTAAAAGTTCAAATTTTACATTGATTAGAAATTAATAAATATACCCCAATCACATTCTATTTCACACCTCTTAATTAACAGCAGCCATATTGGAAAATTTTTCATACCTGAATTTTTTACCTTTATAAGCAACGGAGTTCCACCATAATATCGTAGTTGGTACGAAGACTCCAGATTAACCATGAAGTTCCTCGTTGTCTCTTGCTTTTTCTTGGCAATTGCCTGCGCTGCATTTGGGGTGAGTAACAAAAATCTAATCATAATTTTTAGATTTCTCAGTTAGTATTAACTCGCTCCGCTTCCACAATTTTCGTCAAATAACTGAGATAAGGTGTATCGTGGCGAAACTTAACACCGTGCTTTGTCTTGTCTCCAGTGTGGGAGTGCGTTGCAATGGTTAATATAAAAATAATAATCTAAGCTTAAATTAAACAAATAACGTTTTAAATGTTTACTTATCATTAACGATATTTATCATTAACACAGTTGAGACATATTTCGTTATAATTCCTATTTAGAGGAAGAACTTTATATAAAAAGTTGCAATGGAAAATACTGGAAATGAGTAGAATTTCTCCCAGTTTTTCTGATGACCTTACCTATATAAATGAAATCATGTCTATATTTTTAAAACGCTGATAATTTACACAAAAACTGTATTAATAACTCATTTTATTATTATCCTTACAGAAAAGTAATGTAAGTAAACGTATATCAAATATGCTTAATTTTTTTACACGTAATTTGTACAACATTTCACTTAATGTGTTTGATTTTTAGCTTCATACTTTCTGTTTTCATACCTTTTGTAACTTTAATTTAAAAAAAACATAGTGTAATAATAAATTATGTTTTTACTGTTTCTTAGGCTCAGCGGGTAATAAATAATACATTTTATCTTTCTTTTCTTTGATGACTAACAAATTTTATACTTTAAACAAACATTTTACTTTACTATAGGTATAGAGTCTGACTGATTGATGTAATCATTATAATTCAATTGACTGAATTTAAGATTGAGAACTATTGTGACAAATTGATATACTAAAATAATTAATATATTTAAATAAAATTAGAAAAATATATGTTCTTTAATTATTATTTTTTTTCTATTTTAGCCTCCAGGATACTATCGGCCTGTAGTGTATGACTTGGGCGTAAGTTAATTGTTTTTATTTAAAAAATATATAAATGAATACTTCTTATTTTTTATTAGATAGTGATATATTTTTTTATACAATTTTTACAGAGCCTTAAATTGAAATATGTAAGTTACAATATTTAAAATCAATTATCTTTGCCAATTCTTGTATTTTTTGTGTTGTTTTGATGACTTTTAACATAATCTTAAATATACATATTGTTATTTTTTTCATCTTTAACAGGCCAACTTATAGCTGTGTAACTTTATAACTGTTTAATTACAAATACAGCTTCACGCTGTATCCCGCACACAGGAGGGTAGATAGAGGGAACCTAGTGTTAAGACACTTCGTTTCCCACTTTCCGCCGAATTCTAGAGGCATGGCCTGTTGAGTGGTGGACGCCGTCAACGCCACTCTTTGCCTCAACACCAGAGCGAAGAAATGAAAAAATAAATATAATTTAATATTTCATTTACTCGAGTGGGGATGGGGGGATCGAACCCACAACCGTCGCGTTAGAGTCACATCCTTGTGCAGCTGCGCCACGACGGCCTCAGACTACAAAGGCTGTTTTTTTTTTAATTTTATATATTTTTACAGTACGCTCCTCCCTACTACTATTACGAATCGGTAAATAATTATATCTTTGATTTAGTCCATCTTTTTTTACATAAACAATGACGAAATCTTTAAAAAAACATTTTTTTCATTTATGACAGCCGTACTATTATTACAATTACTATGATCCATATTATTATGGTGGGTCCTACTATGGTGACTCATCTTACTACGGTGATAACGGACAATATTACGGCGCAAGCGGACAAAATTACGGCGCAAGCGGACAAAATTACGGCGCAAGCGGACAATATTACGGAAGCGGTTCACCATATTACGGAAAATATTATGAAGGCAGCTTACCACAGTACGGAAGCAAAGCTAACTATGGTGGAGAAAACGTAAATGTTTTTTATTGTATTTGTTTTTCCAAGTTTGTTTTCTTTCCTTTACATAATGTAAAATAATAAGTAAGGTTTATTTTATTTGAACTGATTGACAATTTCAATACAGTATAAGTATTTATAGGAAAAAGTAGAAAAACGCCCACTTTGCGTAGAATGATGAACAGAGCTATTTTTATTTATATGGCACTCTCTGCTTTCTTTCACAGTGAGAGAAACGTGTAAATAAAAATATTATATAAATAAAAGATGCTTTGTAATTAATCTATGTATTTCTTAATTATTTTAGTACTACCGCCCGGTAAGTTTAAGATTTTTTTTATTTATACCCATAATTTAAATAAATGTTAAAATAGTATTTATATATTACAAGAGAATTCCAAAGTAAAACTCTGATTATTCAACAAGATCAATCCATTTTAATTAGCTATAAATTAAGAAAGCAACAAAACAATTCTGCCTGTATTATATCAGATCGTATGAAATATAATAATAAATTTTATATTTTTGATTATTCCTTAGCAGCACGCGTACGGTAACAAGGTAAATAAATAAAAATATACAATAAAAACATATGAAATAAAAAACAAAGTTACAGTTATTTGTTACGTAATCAGTTAACAAATTAATTAGATCATTAGGTATAAAAAAAAGAAACTATTATAATTTTTAAATTTATTTTATTACAGTACGGGGTAAGACTTTTATGAATATATTTTACTTTTCGAAAATGCAAAATTTACAATCATTTTTCGTATCTTTTTCATTTTAAAATACATCTTACTTAGTATAAATCAAAGAGGAGAGAGAGTCGTGACTCAAAAGCACAAGTCTGTGACAGTAAACGCTACTGGTTGTAGGTTTGATCCCCATTCGATGAAATAAAATATTTATATAAATTAATATTTTCATTTCTTCGCCCTGGCACTCACTCACACAATGCCTCCAGAATTCGGCGCAAAATGGAGAGCGGAGTGTTTTAAAAATAGTTTATCTCTGCCTATCCTGCTGCGTGCGGGATACTGATACAGCGTGAAATTGACTTATTGATCAAAGGTATTATTAATAAAATTTAAATAAATAATTTTTCGTATTTTTTCCTACTAGTCTGAAGGATACTTCTATGGATATGACGCTAACGTATGTATACTTTCATATATATAATATTATTTTGAAATAAATAAGCATCAGCAATATTCATAATATGTAGTTATTCATATTATTTATTATTTAGTATAGTTAGTTATATATAGTTAGTGTATATATAGTTAGTTAGTGATATATAGTTAGTTTATTAGTATAGTTCATATTATTTATTATAATTGTTATTTTTATTACTTATATTATTTTTTATATTAACGTATCAAATTTATTTTATATTTATAGTACCAAAACAATAAAGTAAGTTATTCTTTTTTTGTAAGATTACGCTTGATATTTTTTTAAATTAATAACCCCAAATATATCAAGTTATTTTAAAGTATCATATCCCACTGATATTATTATTCCAATCCGTAAAATCTTTTTATTTACGTTTAAGTCATATATTTTTCAACTCAACAAGAGTAAGAGAAATTATTACAGTATGTACTAATTTGTTCTTCTTCTTTTATTATTAGTCTTTAATTTTATTAATTATTTAGATCCATCCATCAGCCTTTTAAGGTCCACTGCTGGACATAGGCCTCCCCCAATGCTCACCACTCCGTCCGGTCCTGCGCCCTTTGAATCCAGCGGGTTCCCGCTGTCTTCTTAAGATCGTCGGTCCACCTGGTTGGAGGGCGGCCTGTACTCCTTTTGCCGAGACGTGGTCGCCATTCGAGGACCTTTCTTCCCCATCGGTTGTCGGTCCTCCTGACAATATGGCCTGCCCATTGCCACTTTAGCTTGCAGATTTTGAGAGCTATGTCGGTAACCTGCGTTCGTCTACGGATTTCATCATTTCGAATTCTGCCGCGTAGAGAAATACCAAGCATAGCTCTCTCCATCGCTCGCTGAGCGACTTTGAGCGACTTTGAATAATTATTTAGATATGTTTTATTATTTAAAATAATTTGTTATACTTACAGAGAGACAGACGAGACAATAATGTTGACCAATAGACGTCTTTATTCAACACCGACAACGAAAACTGATCTGGCTTCTGAACATTGGATTTGAGTGCAAAATAAAAATTCAAAAATAAATATAATTACTGCATCCAATTTTTTAGTTTCCTCCTTTTAAACACATAATGCAATAAAGGAAAAAATATATTTAACAAAGTTACGTGTTGAAATAAAATTAAAAAGTACTTAAATTTACTTATAAAGATGGTACAAATAATATAAAAGGTTTTATAAATTATTTTCATAATATATTTTCTACTATACCTTTTTTCTACGATAACATGATTTATATTACCAATTAAATAACTACTTTAAAAAATTCTAATATTAAAATGCTGATAATTAAGTTTCTATAAAAATACTAAAGTAGAAAGTTGTCGTTAGCTACTCGATCGATTTATTAAAATAATTTACTTTCTCTGTCCTCCTAATACGTCAAATAATTGAAAATGACAGGTTGTCAACTTGTCACATTGAAAACAATTTACTTAGACGTTCGTTAGGCTATATTACTTTATAAAATAATATATCAATAAATTTCCCTATATTATTAAATTAAAACTGTAAAAATGTCAACAGCGATAGATCAAAAAGCGTATTTGCAAAAATATCTCGGAGGTCCATCAAATGATAAAAAGAAGAAAAAGAAAAAAGCTGTGAAAGGCAAAGGGTAAATATAATGCTAATTTTATCTTAATACATGTTTTAAATCACTTATGAATGGTTATATAATTCAATAATGCATTTTGTAGTACTGCAATATAGTAACTTAACATTTAATTTAAATTTTCCCGATCTCTCTTTAATATGACTGTAAGCCATAACCTGTTGATTTAGTAGAATTTTCCACAAAAACAACAACTGTCCTACAAAAGCGATAAATTGAATAATTTTTTGAGGATAATGTAATATATTTTTTAAAAATTATGTAAATAATTTCAGATTTAAAATAATAGATGATGACTTAGATGTCTCCAAACTGAGACCACTAGATGGTGATGAATTAGATATTTTAAATGAAGGTGAAGATGCACCACAAATAGCTGGTATCATTGATGAAAGACCTGATGAATTGAAGAAATTGGATTATGAAACTTCAACTAAGTGGAAAGTTATTAATCAGGTATAATTTTTATTTAATTTTTTATTAACATGAAGTAACTAAGATCTTATAGAAAATTCATTAACTATTATTTAAAATGTAATAATACCTTTTTTCCTACAAAGCAAAGAGAACCTATTGTAAAGACACTCTGTTCACATCCCAAATTTAGAGACTTCACTTGTTAAGTGTCAGAAATCAATGCTGCACTTTGCTTACTAAGGATAGATGAAAATTAATTAAATATAATCATTATGTGGGAAAATGAAACAACCATAATGCTTACGGGCAAACAATGTCCGACTGCATAACATTACCCAGCTGGGTAGGCAGAGGTAACCTAGTGTTAAGACACTCCATTTCCAACGAATTCTGGAGGCATTGCATATTGAGGGACAGAATGCAACACCAGAGTGAAGAAATGAAAATATATATTTCATTTCCTCGAGTGGGCATTGAACTCACAACCATTAGTATTTATAGTCACACACTTGTGTCCCTACACCACAACTGGCCTCACTTTTTTGTTAAATCTTTCTGTTATACAATTTATTATAAAAGTATTCTTTAAGTGACTTTCATATCAGTGATCATCAGTGTGATGTCAAAAAAAATTATGTATGAGTAAGTAATGTCCTAAGTGTAGCTATTATTGTAATCATCAAAAAAAAATCATAGTTGTCCTTCAAGATGTTATGTTTTTTTATAATTTTTATTTTGTTATTTTTTTTTTCATTTGTGATGTATCCCATATAAATACAGCAGGGTAGAGAATGGTAATGTAGTGTTGAAACACTATGTTGCTCACCCACTGCCCAATTTGCAAAATATTACATATTGAGTGGCAGAAGACAACGCTGTCCTTTGTCTTATTAGCTGATTAATACCCACAATCATTATCTACAGTACAAATAGATACTGTACCACAACAGCCTTAAAAATAGCAATGAACATAAAAATATACTCTTTTGTATTTACAGGATGATGGCTTTAATAGCAAAATATCAATACAAGAAGTGAAAAGAGATAAAAAAGAAGCAGAAAAGGATAATGAAATCATATTTGGAAAAATGTATAGCGATACAGAAGATGAGAAAAGCAATGACTCAGATTTGTCGCCACCAAGAAAAAGTGATCAGAACAAAAAACAATCCACAAAAAAGAAAAAACATAGAAGCGACAGTGACTTTAGTCCCCCGAGAAAAGAAAAATATACTGATTCAGATGTATCTCCTCCTAGAAAAAGTTCTTTACATAATAATAATGACAGACAAAAAAGGTCTAGAATTTCATCACATTTATTGTCAAATGAAAAATATGAAAAGAATAGTCCTGTTAGTAGATCTAAAAATAGGGACAGTGATAGTGATGTCAGTCCACCTAGGAAAAAAGAGAAAACTAAATCAAGAAGGAATAATGATTCAGATTTATCACCTCCAAGGAAAGCTACATATGAAAACAAGGAAAAATCAAGACGACACAGCGATCGTGATATCAGCCCCTTAAGAAAGAAAGATAAATTGGATTCAAAGAAAAACAACTATGATTCAGATTTATCACCTCCTAGAAAGTCTAGATATGCAAAAAGGCATAAATCACGACGAAACAGTGATAGTGATGTAAGTCCACCAAGAAAGAAAGATAAATCAGATTCAAAGAAAAACAATTACGATTCAGATTTATCACCACCCAGACATAATAAATCAAAAGAAAGGACAAAAAAACCTTCTCGATGGGGAGATTATGATGAAAGCTATATGAATTTACAACAAAAATCTAATAGTCCTTCTAATAGACAATCTAGAAGTCCTGAAAGACATAAACAAAAAAAATCTAAGCATAATACAAAAAAATCTGATGATTCGTCAAAGAATAGTAAAGATAGAAGTCGCACAAATAAGTATCAAAACAGCGATTCAGATTTGTCGCCGCCGAGGAAAAGTCAGAAGTATGAAAATAATCAAATGGAAAAAACATTAGATGGTAAAATGGCGGGCCTGCAAGACGCTAGGCAGTTGAAAGAGGAAAATATGGCCTTTAGACAAAGAGAGGAGGATGCTTTTAAGAACATGACTGACGAAATGTCTGGTAGGAATGCTCAAGCTGTTTCGAGAAAAGGTATTTTTATAATGTTTTTGTATATAGATTGTATAGTTTTTATTTTCTTTGTTTAATTTTTGAAAAAATGGTTATTAATATTTAAACGTTCTTTATTTTAGTAGCTTAAATTACATTATTAAACAGAATGTTATGTTATTTATATTATTATTATATTTGGTACAAGTTTTAATATATGATATATTTTATATATTTTAAAATTAAAATGTTTCAATATGATATTTTTATTGTTTATAGGTAAAAGGGAAACATCAGAAGATAGACAGAAGCAAAAAGATAAAGCAGAAAGGCAGAAGGAATTGGATGAAAAATACAAGAAATGGAGTAAAGGGTGAGTTAGTTAATATATATTAAATAAGTTGATAATGTTACAAAAAATTATAACTAATTAAACATAATATAATGAGTGAAAAAAATAATATATTTATAGATTTCATTTGAAAAAATAATAAATAGACCATGGTAGTCTTAAATCAACAAAGAAGAAGTATGACGTAAATGCAAAAGTTATGGGTTGAATCTCATTTTAGAAAATGAATTATTTTATTTCCTCCCTGAGATGAGTCGATTACTGCCACAAAGCATGCAACACCTCAAAATACCTTTCCCTACACTGCTATACTCAGGATAGAGCTTATAACATTATTAAAATTATTTTTTTCTGATATCATTAAAATATTATTTATATAAGATTTTCTTTGACCTTATTAACATTTTATTGATATTTTCAGTTTAAAGCAAATTGAAGCTCAAGAGGCTGCCGTACAAGATTTTCTCCATGAATCATCAAAACCACTCGCTAGATACAAAGATGATAGAGATTTGGAAACAAAATTGAAAGATATTGAAAGAGAAGGCGACCCCATGTTAAACTATATAAAAGATAAGAAACGGGAAAGGGGAGAACTGGGACCTGGTAAGATTGATTTTTTTTTTAACTTCATGCTGTATCCCGCATATATCAGGGTGTTAGGATACTTCTGTGTCCGTGTTTCCCGAATTCTCCAACCACCGCGTGAACAAAGCGAGAATTAAAACCACAACCATCGCAATAACAGTCACAATACTACATAATAAAAAAATATATAGATGTATTTAAAAAATGTATAAAAAATATTAATCGTGTTTTTATGCCACCTGTTAAAGTTTCTGAACTTAATTACCTGCTAAAAATACTAGCCATACTTAACGCAGTGAAATAAACAAAACGTTAATACTCGACGTACTTGACACAGTGGGGAAAGAGTTACTGTCAATTCCCCGGCGTTGAGTTCCGCCAAAGACGTAATTAAAAACCTTTTTGTTTCAGAAAAACCAACGTACAAAGGTAATTTCCCCCCGAATAGGTTCAATATTAAACCAGGCTACAGATGGGATGGAGTCGACAGGTCGAATGGATATGAGAAAAAATTCTTTGAGAACAAAAGTAAAAGAAAAGCTCAAGAGGAAGAAGCTTATAAATGGAGTACTGAAGATCTTTAATTTATTTAAAATAATAAATGTATATTATTTTTGTGTATTAAATAATGGTTAAATTTAAAAAAAAACTTTTTATATGTATATATGATTTTTTTTCGTACCGGCGAAATGGCAAAATTTTAATAATTAATTCCCTCGAGTGGGGGTCGAACCCAAAACTGTCGCGATNGTTTCAGAAAAACCAACGTACAAAGGTAATTTCCCCCCGAATAGGTTCAATATTAAACCAGGCTACAGATGGGATGGAGTCGACAGGTCGAATGGATATGAGAAAAAATTCTTTGAGAACAAAAGTAAAAGAAAAGCTCAAGAGGAAGAAGCTTATAAATGGAGTACTGAAGATCTTTAATTTATTTAAAATAATAAATGTATATTATTTTTGTGTATTAAATAATGTTTAATTATAAAAAAAAAACTTTTTATATGTATAGTATATGATTTTTTTTTCGTACCGGCGAAATGGCAAAATTTTAATAATTCATTCCCTCGAGTGGGGGTCGAACCCAAAGCTAGAAGCCCAATAAATTATATTAAAAATATTGCAATCGTTTAAATAAGTTTTAGTACTGAGAACGAAATGACACCCACCTTTTAGAATTCTTTAAAAATAAAACAAAAATAAGTAAAACACGTTTATTCAGTTACAAAGCAATTTGTTAAGTATTTCAATTACTTAATAAAAATCAATCAGTCTTAACTTAAACAGATACAATGTACTGAAATTTCAATTCTGACTTTAATTAAGTATTACGTGTATGAAAATACTACAAATACATTGATTTGACCTTCAAATGGCTCTAAGGCTATAAGGCTATAAATTATTCATAATTATATATAACTATGTAAATACAATGTACTAGCATTTTATTATATCAGTTTTTTTATTGCTCACGTTCATTTGATAATAAAAAGATGAGATGTTATTAATACTTAATACAATTAAAAGTTTAAATTTATTAATACAAATAAAAATATAAAGATTATATTACTAAATAATTATTGAGAAACTGAAAATCAAATTATACATTAAATGAAATTTGCGTTGCTTTTTTCAATAATTTATTATTTAGATTGAAACCTTACACAAGTGGAAGATTACAGATTCGTTATTTCTTATTAATATTAATATTTATCACTAAAGTATTTTAATTAATTGGAAAAAAATTATCAATAAACATATTACATGTATATAATTTTGAGATTGATATTTTTTATTTCTTTTTAAATAATTTTTTAACATTTTTTTTACTTTTATTCTCGTCAATAAAAATGGCCGCCCTAAACATCTTGTAAATGAAGTGAGTTTTCTCACTATAGAATTATCAATAAATAGTTAATAAATAAATGAAATAAATAATTCAATTATAATATTGTTTTCTTTCTGAAAAATCAAATCTATTTAAAATAGTTTTATTACATATTTTTGATTAAAAAAAATGGAAAATGACCGTTTACTAATATTTTATCTATTGGAAAGCTTAATATATTAATTTTACAAACAAGCAATTTTTTTATTAAATAACCAAATAATTTTATTGTTTTTCTATCTATACATATAAATAAAATTGAAATGTCTGTATGTGATTTAAACAGTGAGTAAAATCTATACTGTTATACATTAAATACATATTAAATAGATTTATTATTAAAAAATATTGTTGTATAACTATACTGTTGTTACTAATGTATAGTACAACAGTATAGTTACCACCCATTCTCTAAATACATTTAAACAATATTAAACAAATAATTACAAAGTTCAAATTCACATATAGTTAAAAAAAAAATTTTAGAACGGCCGAAACCTTCGACGAGGTCGAGGTCCCAGAAACCTGTTCATAAAAAACGAATGCTATAATGTCATTACACTTCTTCTAATTATTTGTGAGTTTGTGTGTATTTGTGTTCGCATTGAAGTATATCTGTATGTATATGACTGGTATATTGATTGAAATATTGGTGGTCGTGTAAATGTATTTCTGTGTGCATATGTGTTTCTATGTGTGGATCTGTTATTATTTGTAGATGTATTTGTGTTTGTATGTGTATTTGATTGTGTAGATATATTATTAATAGAATGTATTGGTGTATCTGTACGTATTGTAGTTGAAGATGTATTTATAGGTATATTTATGCCTGTAGACATATTTGTATCTATATTTAAGTCTGAAGGCTTAGTATTATCTATTGGTGTATTTATAAATGTATTATTATTTAAATGTGTTGGTGTATTTATAGGTTTTGTAGTAGTATCAGTATACGTATTTATATGTAAAGATGTATTTGCACGTGTAGTGGATAAATTTAAAGGTGTTGTAGTATTTGTTGTTATGGCTGTATTAGGTTGTGTAGATATGTATGTATATGTAGGTGTTATAGTGTTAGTTATAGCAGTTGTATATATGCTATCTTGCATATATCTGCCTGCATGTATAGATACATTCGTATCGTTATTAATAGATATATATGTAGATGTATTAGCAGATGTCATTATAATACTTGTATCTATATCTGTCTGTATATCAGTATCAGTGTTTCTGTGTATAAGTGTTTGTCAACGTCTTCCCCGGTAACCTCCACGGCCGCCTCTCCGGTCTCTATCGTCGTGTTCGTTTTGATATCTTTGCGACTGATAACCTTGACTAGTCTGATAACCTTTTTGATAACCGCCACCTGAAAAAAAAAGTAACTTGATTAGACATCTACCCTACTCTTATATTAGATTTATGTAATTTTGGACCATAATTTAGGTAATATGAAAGTTAAAATTATGTGTAAAATAATCATTTTGTAGTTTTATTGCAATCAATGATAGGCAGAAATTTATGTCTTATATAATATAATGTTACTTCTTTCATAAAATCAGCCATTTTAAAGATCTAAATAGGAAAACATATTAAATAATACCTTAATAACCTCAATTTAGTCAATTTCACAGAACAAAAAAATCTTCACCGAAAAACATACAAACTTACCTAGATTATTAGAATAAAACTGACCATATCCACCAGCACTGTCATAATTCTGGTTATAACTAACCCTGGTTCTGGTCGTAATCGATAAGGTAAATTGTGGAAACATAAAAACTAACCTTGGTTATTTGAGTATCCCTGATTATAGCCACCAGCGCTTTCATAGCCTTGGTTATAACTCTGGTTATAGCCTTGACTGTTATAGCCCTGGTTCTGGTTGTAACCACGATTGTCGTAACCCTGGTTCTGATTTGGGTTGTAACTTTGATTTTGGTTTTGGTTGTAACCACCCGGCGGTACCTCGTAGGTTTGATAGTTCCGCGAATTGTTATTTGGTTGACTTGATTGAGGTCTGAAAAAATATATATTTATAATATTTTTTTATGGATAATAGGAATGTGAAAGAGCGTACGTGTCACCTGATGGTAAGTGATCGCCGCCTCCCACGACCACCTTGCAACACCAGAGGAGCATTAAATAATACCAAAACATAA
>JAKRZM010001051.1:1682689-1693105 GCA_036379175.1 Heliconius cydno galanthus | reverse complement strand
TTTTTTTTTTTCTTTCAACCACCACATACACATTATTAAAGATTCTAATACTTTCTTTCTAAAATAAATTACCTTCTTTCTGTATAGTATCTTTAAGTTTAGCTTCCAATTTGGAAAACAACATTTCTGGAGTAATATTTGGTGGTGGCTTATTAAATTTCAATGTTATTAATATATCTTTTAGATCCTTTGCAGTTGGAGATTCTTGCTAAAAAACAAAATAAAAGTCATAAATAACTATTTTTATTAGTATTATTCCATACAAGCTAAAGATATTTTTTTATTTTAAACATTCAGTCTGATAAAGAAGAAAATCTCTGTGATGAGTTTCGCAACTCAACATATAATTCCACCAGAATTCAGTGGAGAATGAGTTAAGGAATTTTCATAATGGGAATGGAGTGTATGAATACTAAGTTCCCAGGTTCCCAGTACTGTGTTTGTGTTTCTGTGTTTGTGTTTCTGTTTTTTTCACAGCCGGGTACTATGAAAAAAATTGATTATTAATACACTCCGTTTCCTATGCACCACTCAATTTATTTATTATGGTGGTTTATGGTCAACCGCTATTCTGCTGAGCATGGAAGGCCTACAACTTTTTTATATAAGATAACAATTTATAACACAATTTGTAACTAAAAATCATACCATAACTATTTCCATGCCAGCTTTCTTGTCATTGGGACAGTCCACGCTGACCATTCTGGCAGCCATTAGTTCAGATACTAAATAATCTAATAATAGTATTTTATCTTCTTTACTTTGGAGCCGAGATGACATGTGACCTGAAAAAAATATTAAATATACATGTTTTCTTACACTTTTCCAATGGAGATATTCTACTTTTTGTTGACTTTTTTTTTAATTCATAATTTGCTTTAAAACAAATATAGCAAGGTAGCCAGGGTGAACTTAGTGTAAAGATACTTTATTCCCCCTTTCATAATAATTCTCATGATCTTCATGGTGTTGAAAGTAAATTTGAGAATGAGAAAGTAAATACAAAAAGGAAAAAAACATAATAAATAACAAAAAAGGGGACGGATGAACTATGTGGAATAATACAATAAAAAAAAACATACCAGTTATCAGTTTCTTATAAGGGCATCCAAGTTCTTTCAAAAAAGAACTCAATTCTAATAAGAATGAGCTAGATTCATCTGGATCATTCATCATATTGACAGTTTCTTCCAAACTACATAATTGTTTGATTTCCTCTGCTAAAATGTGGACTAGTTTTGTATACTCTAGAGATTTTGGGCCTCCGTCGAGAGCTTTAGCAAAAGCAACATCATCTGATAGAGGTCCTTCATAACTGAAATAAGGGAAAGATTACTATTAATATTCTTTGCTATGTGTCCCACATATAACAGGATGTGAAGAGGGCACCAAGTACCAAGTATAAAACACTCTGTACTCACTACTCTATTTTCAAGACATTGAATGTTATGTGGAGGCAGAGAAATTAAAATATATATATTCATTAACCCAAATAAAGAAATCATGTTTGCAATCAGACACTATCCTTCTACATTGAGTTAGCTTCAATTATTTTAATTATATTTTATTGCAGCAAAATTTTACTAAGATTGCAAACATTGATAATACACCAATAGGACCAAAATTGGAAAAGGATGATAAACTTATTTTTAAAAACAATTTATTTATAACTTTGGCCTGATTGTAAATGTAAAAAAGGATTATTTCGATATATTAAGTTTTACTATGTTATGCTACATAAAAAAGGATATTTTACATTAATTAATGTCAAATTATAAATAGGATGTATATTGAGCACTATTACACATTTTTATTTAAATCAACAAAACCTTTAATTTTGATTATATATACATATAAAAAAATCATTCAATAAAATAATCATTAAAAATGTTAACATATGTTAGGAAAAATACAACTTCTGCCATGTCACACCTTTATATGCTGTGACATGCATATTGATTTTTTTCCTATGATAATGAAGAATGAACCATTAGTTTTTAGCATAACAATATAAAAATGACAAAATTGGATAAAATCCATGAAAATGTATTACATTCTTATAAATTTATGCAGTAAACATCTAAGTAAAAACAATTAAAAAAATATTATTTTTTTATTTAAAATAAATAAAAGCAAAAATTATGTAAGAAAAAAATTATTAAGTTAATGTAAATATTATCAATGATAATAATATTATATAGAGCCGGTATATATATATCGTATATAAATTTTGTAGACCATTTTCATTTTTATGCTTCAATATTATTTATACAAAATTGGAATGTCATTTATTTTCATATATCTTCATAAAACAAGCCAAATACATTTTCCTAAATTATAACATTTATATTTATAGTAATTTTACGAAGTATATGATAACCTAAAAATTTACTTACCCCAAGTCGTTAAGCGAATCCAATATATCGTTCTCCATGTTTAATTATTTAGGTCCTGCCTATCATCAACAAATAATATTTAAAACTAATTTGGCTAAGTTTTATTATATCTATTCAGAATGTAGAATGCTCTAGTAAAGCAAAGAAATTCGTCAGCGGCTACCAGCCAACCAACGCACTAGTGTTGCCAGTTGATAAATGTAATCCCCACACTCCACAGTCCATATTATGACATAATAATATAATTCACTATCGCTAAAGAATGTACTCTTTGAAAATTAAGCCTTAAAACTTTTTAATTAAGTGATAATAACTTTCCATATTGGTTCTACGTCCCTATCTAATAGTAAAAATGTATTGCGTTCTATACGTGAACCACAATAAAATACACATGTTATTAACAAATAAGTGGCGAAAAATGCATTTTACAAATGTATTATTGATTAGAAAATTAACAAAAAACATACAAAGATATTCTGCATTCATTTCATCTATGTATAATAACTTGCATAATTTTATTTTCAACAATAAATTAGCTCACAAGAGTGAAAAATATTGAAAATGGTAATTATTGAAATAGGTACCAAAAACTCTTTCTTTACAATAAAAAAATTATTGACATATGCGCTGCGTTCAGAAAAATAATTAGATTTTTTGAAAACAAAAATGTTTTAAATCTTTAATTTTTCATTCATTTATTAATCATAATGAAAAAATAATAATTATAAACCATCAAAACACCACCAATGTTATACTTCATTATAATATGGAAGACTTATAAAATTTAAACGTTTACCGAACTTGGCTTGGCAAAGAACAATATGCATTTTGGTTAATAATAATTTATCGAAAAATTAAGTAAATATTTGGACTTAGCCCATGAGATTAGTGAACCGGATGCAGAAGGCACTTTTACTGGAGACATCGCGTGTTGTGATGAGGTGAGGTTTCGCTTTCGCGGCGTTGAATTCTGCCCCTAAACACACTATGCCTCCAGAATTCAGCAGAAAATGGCGAACGGAAGTGTCTCCAAGAGACGCGGGTTCGAATCCAGCTACGTTAAAATTTTTAGACGTTTTCTGAATAAGTGTTTTTCTTCCTTAAGTGTGGAATGACACTGGTGTGGTCTTTACAAATGTACTAAAGTGCGTTAGTGGCCGTAGATCAGTGGCGTAGCGAGCTTTGCTCGCGCCCGTGGCAAAATACTTTTACAGCGCCCCCCATGCGAACACAATATAATATCATATGTATACTTAAATAGTTTTGCGGACTATTTGGCGCCCCTTTATGGGCGGCGCCCGGAGAAAGACGCCCCCGCACACTGGTGTAGGTATTCTTACTAAAGAATTATTACAACACTAGTTTTTAAATACGGCTTCGCCTGCATGGTCAAGAGGCGCATTATAAGCTCGAAGAGACTTTTCTTCGTCGATGTCGTTTTTGAGTCGGTCTTTTCTTTATTTTTTTTAGGATAAATAAGATTTTTTAGCCACTTATAGACCAAAAAATAAATAGATAAGTAATACATAATGAAAATTATATGACTTTTGCAACTTTGAAATTTTAAATAACAATAAATCTTTAAGTCGTTTACAAATTCACACTACAAGTTAGTTTATAAATAAACTAAATAAACCATGTTACGTAATTAAGATGGTATCAACAAACATGCTACACATACACATATGTAGATACATAATATTATAGTTCAAGCGTCTCTGTGTGCGTGTGGATACCTGCGCTCGCGCATTACAGGTGATCGTGTGCGTTTTGTAGGTCAGGCTATGAGAATTTATCTTATTGAGATGACATTTTAAATATATTTTTTTCGTTCTATATTAAAAGTAAAAGTTTTTTTTTTCAAATAATTTAAAAAATAGGAAAAAAAAGTGTATAGTTTATATGGGGATAAGTCAAAATAAAACCTATAAAACATATACAAGTAAGAAACATTAAATATGTTTGATCACTAAAACTATCTTATCCAACGTCCATAAAAAGATCTATTCGATAGTGTTATGAGCAATAAATCACGAAGTTAGGCTTGTGTTTATTCAGACAGTATACGGCCATGGTCGTTACGGAAAGGCGAAGCCGTAGACAAAACGTGGCCCCGCAAAAGACAAAGAGTGCGGAAATAGAAAAAAAGCTTATTTTAGCTTCAGATGATGTAAAGTTTTATTCATGCTCTTCCTAATTCCTGTTAAAAATGATTAAAGGTATTAAAATTATTTATTTAAGAGTTATAAATTTTAAATGATCTTTTTATAAATTAAGTTATAACACAGAAGAATACAGTACAGACATTCCATAAAGTGAGAATGAAATGTTATTATAGTGGTATAAAAAAATTTAAACATTTTTTTATAACTAGATTCACTGATTACTTAAATGAGTAACAAACACTGTAGGTATAAAATCAGCTATTATGTGAGTTTATAGCATGTAAGATTGTAATAAATGTCATTATTTCTCCAGTCGCAGGGGCACGAGCGTGCAACTGTAAATGCGACAGGTTGTTCGATTCCCACTATAAAAATAAACCCATCCCACTAGAAATACTTTTATTTTTTAATTTCCTCGCTCCGTGACGAAACAATGCACGGAGTTAAGTTTCGCCACTCAATACAGAACTCCAGAAATCGGGAACGAATGTGTCGTAATGTCGAAACAAAATGTCTTAAAAGTAAGTTCTCAGATTCTCCCTGCCTACCCTGCTATATGCGGGATACGGCGTGAAGGTAAATACTACATTTATATTAGCATACTTTATGAATAACATAAAAAAAACTACAATATCTAGCCATTACCAGTGTTTGTGCGTTGTAATATGTAACATACAAATTAATAAATAAAATAAATATTACTGGTACATCCACCGCAACGTCCATCACCGTATCCCAAACACGTTTTCCACACACGTCCCACAATCACAGTCTATTCAAAAGTAAACTACGTAACGCCACAGTCGACCGCGCTGGCTGACGCGGCGCACGCCTTTGCCTTCGTCCGTTTAAAAAATAAGATTTAAAAAAAAAGTAGTTAGCGCGCCAAACTTGCTTTGACAGTAATGTGAAAAATATATAAAATATTAAACATTTGTGCCATAATAGTGATGTTATATTGTGAATATTGAAAATGGGTGTAATTTTGAGGTTGATCCTAGTGACGGTAGCTTTGCCTTGTGTTTTGGGACAAGCTCAAGATGAATGTTTCGGCGCAGGCAGCGTAGCAGGCGCAGCGATCGGTGCCTTCGTTGCGGCGTTCATTTTGATAGGTGCCGCGTATTATTTCAGAAAAAGGTATTGGAAATCTCGTAAAGGTATGTTGTTGTTATTATTTTATACCTGTTTTTGATCGAAACGTATCGCTGGTTGATTGAAGTACCCACATTTTTTTAAGAAACTTCAAGAGAAATACTTTTTTACAGTGTAGGCAGGAGAAACCTAGTGTTAATACTCTCCGCACAATTTTCGAGATGTTGCATATTGAGTGAGCGAGCGAGGCTCAACATCGCAGTATATCTGGTTACCAGCGGTAGTTAAAATATAAAATAATTTAAATAATTAATTCCTCCGAGTGGAAATTGAACCCACAATTGTCTGTACTGTGTTTTGTTGCATTTTATCTATGATCGGGATGTGTGTAGGTATGTGAGTGACGTGAGTAGCATGTAAAGGACGTTAATTTTAAGAGTTATTCCTATTTTATAAGCTTCAGAGTATTTATAAACTACTTACATCAAAAACATTCAGCGCCATATGGAAATTTTATGTTTTAACATTAGTTAAATGAAAACCAGTTCAAAATATTCAATTTATTAGAAGTTTATGAAAATGTAAATATAGTTTAAGATGAGAAATCAATTAACAAAACATCACAGTGTTTTAGCCTATACTTATTTGCACCTGAAAACTTTCTAAATGATTCCTCGTAGAATAATAATTTAGGAAAAATTATATATTATAGATATTAGATGCATTACGTGGTGCCATCTCGAGATGCCTTCGCGTAGTTGGAACGTGTCCAACTGTCCAACCAATATTACCTCTTAGGTTTCATCATAAACTCAAAATTAATGGTTTTGAATTTTAATTTTTTTTATCAAAATGAATAATGTAATATTTTCTAATTAGTAAATTTTACTTTGTACTATAAGTAATATTTTGTTGCTATTAATATGTTAAGAAAAACATTATCATTAATCTCATATTCGAACTTAAGACCATAAAAAATATATATAAAAACGTAAACATATATCATCGTATACATAACACATAACACGTATACATAACATCATATTATTATACTACTTTAAGTTAATCATTTGACTGTACCTGCTGCGGTCAGAGATACCTCGGGCACTTATGCTGATACATAACTAAAATAACTAAGTATTTTCATGTACCTACGGCGAAGCAAAAGCTAGTTTTTTAAATTATTTAAATATATATAATTAACTATTAAGTAGAAGTAACTTTTACAATTACTTAAAAGTACCCGCCAAAGGCGGAACTCGTTTTACTGGTTGCGTTACTCAATCGAAATATAAAAAATATATCATTAGATTTACATATTAAAATTGCTTTGGCATAGTGACATGTGAAATTTGAGAGCTAAAATCGAATTTCTTTACTTAAAATAATTTTACCTTAGAGATTTTACAAATATAATATGCAGTTTTTTATAATTTTGTTATGTTTGGTTTCACATATATACCGCATATTGCAGGAAGTTAGGAGACCCCGTTCCCCACGCACCTCCATATCTTTTCGATATTATTTAAATTTATATTTTCATTTCTTCGTTCTGGTCGAGGCAAAGCACGGCATTGAATTTTGGTACTCAACACGCAATACCTCCAGTATTTGGCTGAAAATGGGGAAAGGAGTGTCATAACACTAGGTTCCCTCTGCCGATTTTTACATGTATATAAAACAAATATTGCCAATGATATATAGCGGTACCTCTATTAGCCTACTTCGTTAATGCCTCACATACTCGTGGCCGTAGCATGCTCTATATTGCTGAAGATATTTAGATTTCTGATAAGATAAGGTTTGCCGCATCGCTTGGAGGAGGGTTGTCCGTAGGTTATACTTATATGTTTATATATACTTATAAAGAACGTCGACATATTTAAGATAGCTATATAAAATTCTTTAGTGGTTCAATAAAAAAACAAAGTCAAAGTCTTGTAAACAGTTGTAAGAAAAGAATATAAGAGTTTTTGGCAATTATTTTTTAGGGACTGTTAGATTAAATAGTGTAAATTGTCTCCAGTCGCGTCTTCACGTTGAAAAAATGTTGTAAATAATGAAAAAAAGCCTAATTTAGCTAAAAATAGCCTATACATAACAACCTTATGTTCGTCTTTCAAAAGATGACAACAATGTTAACATTCATAAGGGCACTATAAAAAATTCATACACTATTTCCCAATTCCCACCATTACAGAGCCATAAAAGTATTATCGTGCAAATGTCCAATGTGGGTTTAAAGCTATAAAGCAATTAGAAAGCATAGACAATACAATATAGACAATATATATGTAATATAACCTTACCAGCTGAGCTTTCTCTAAAAAGTTTTTATATATCTATAATGCCTTTGTCTAAAAAGGAAGTCATGAAAGCTACCATATATACCTACTTCCTTTTAAGATCTCTAAGAGAATACACACATTATGTATTACGCAAACAAAACATGCGATCATACGTGACTAGGAAACGATTCGTTTATCATGAGAGGTGCTATTTAAAATAATTTGAAATAGTTTGATATTAAGATACTTTAAATAACTGTAAGAATAAGGGCAATAAGTAAAGTCTAGTGGTAGAATAAAGATATAAGGGATTTAGATAATTGGCTAAGTTGAGGCCATTCGTGGTGGGTGTTGTGGGTTCGATTCCCATTTGAAGGAATTATATTCAATATTTAAATTCTAAATATCATGTTGAAATGAACAACTGTTGAGTTTCTTGACGGCTCTTTTCAGTTGCTTTTCAAGTTAACTTTTAAGCCGGTTGCGTTGGTATGAAGTTGACGATTAAAAAACGTGTGCGCAGTTAACCGTGTCTAACATAACATGATTAGTGCAGATTCGAATTTTCATTAATAAAAAACTTTTTCTTTTAATATATTTGAAATATAATCTTAGTCGTGGTAAATGCTTAATGCTTCTTAAAATTAAACTATAATGTTATTTTATTACTATAATGTTAATTAACATTTACATGCCAAATGGCAAAATTAATGTAATGCTGACTTTAAAATAAACTAAGCCAAATATCTATGCAATCAGTACTCAACTCGATACAAAATAAAAAACGAAAAAAAATGTTAAGTTCTTTTATTTCACTTCCAATTTAAGCCTAGCGAAAGTGCGTTTTTGTTGGCAACGCCACGGTAGACGCCGTTATGGCGTAATTGACACGTGAACGTAGGTTATACGTTCAAATGAACCGACCTGAAGCACAGCTTATAACTGAAAAATGTACAAATATTTCATATTTATTAGGCACTTTCTTGTCGAAAAGGGAAAAACAGAGAGATTCTCTATTCTCATCGAGGTAAGCTGGAAGTCACGAATAATACATAGACATAATATATTTTGTTAAATAGTCACGTGAAATCACTCAACCATATGACAGTTCTATTAGCGGTGTTGGAAATAATAATTAACACTTTGCTAGTGACCGAGTATCATTTTTACTTTTTAAATTTTAAAAATATGATGAAGAATAATTATATTTTATTTGAATAATATTATTATTTTGAAATGAAAAATATAACTTAATAATTTTGATTATCGTATACAGGATAAAAATATAATTATTTTGATTCTTTTCTATTCATCATTCATTTTTGACATTTTTTAATATTTCTTGTTTAAAAATAAATATAAATAAAAAAAACTGTGTTATATTCTTTGTATTATTCATCGCATATTCACTTAAAAGTGGTTTTACACCTTTCACTATCTGATTTTATGAGTAAAAAAAGTTTTACAGTTTCAACGTACAATTTAAGCTCACTTCTGGGCAAGTGTAAGACTGTATAAATAAACGAATCCAAAAGACAGTAAAACTTGTTTATATTTAATAAATGTAAAAAAAAAACTCTATTTTAAATGTAATAAAGTTTAAATTAACACGACACAAGACACAGCGTGTGCTACAAATTTAAGCATAAGATGAGACTAATGAATAATTTAACAGTAACTCGAAACGGATTATAATTTGTAAAGTAGTTGTATTTGACATATTTTTTTTACTTGTCTAATGAGTAACCTGCTTGAGGATATGTATTTTTAGCCATTCCATTTTTTTATAATAAAAATAAATGTAGCAAAATCAATGTAGTATGTATGATATTTGTTGTATTTAAAAAAAATAATGTTTCTTAAATCCATGTTTCTTGGCTGTCGATTAATGAGCTCTAGGTTATTAAGCTGTTTGTTTACCTACGTAATTTTTTTTATTATTTATCATTATATTGTCGTTTGTAATAGATACCTACTATATGATATTTTTTTTAGATTTACATTTTTATAAAGGTATTTAAGGAATTATAGTAACACGTCTCATCTTCACGTTATATCCTTTTAGTTATAATTCTATTAATAATTTATTTTATACTTTTTTCTATGTACATAAATAATGTACATAGAAAAAAGGTATAAAATTTTCACTTTCCTAGATTAACGATCATATAAATAACCGCAAAATTTCTGTGGATTTACCTATATAGTAAAAAAAGCAAATTGATTTTCCGCTCGCCATTTCATTAGAATTGGAAGTAGAATATTTTTTATAAAACCGGTTAAATAAGATGTCGCCAGTAATAACCAGATCGTGATCTAGCATTAATTTACTTAAAATAAATGTTATATGTTTTAATTATTCTTTTTTATATTTAAACTAGCGACCCCCTTGCGGCTTCGCCCGCTTTTACTACTGGATTATTCATATAATGTATGTTTGCAAAGCACTTAAGATAATGTGAAAATTAATTAAAC